>SNQJ01S0036564.1:136187-151844 GCA_010110895.2 Picea sitchensis
AGGTAACTGTCAAGAACAAGTATCCTCTGCCAAGGATTGATGACCTTTTCGATCAGCTGAAGGGTGCGAAAATATTTTCGAAGATAGATCTCAAATCAGGATATCACTAGGTAAGAATAAAGGATGAGGACATCAACAAGACCGCCTTTAGAACAAGGTACGTTCATTATGAGTTCACAGTGGTGCCATTTGGAAATGGAGACATTACCTCATGGGAAGGAGATTCGAATTGAGAACAAACCAAAATGGTCTGAAATATTTGTTTGATCAATCGACTTTAAATGCTAGACAAAGTAGGTGGATGGAGTTTTTGTGCAAATACGACTTTGATATCAAGCATATCAAGGGGAAGGAAAGCAAGGTGGCTGATGCAAACAACAGAAAAGTGCATGACTTACATGCTACAACCATTAGCATGTACAGGACTGATATTAAGGATAGAATTTTGGAAGCTGCAAATGCAGATTTGCAGTACAAAGATTTGGTATCAAAGCTACAACAGAGTGAAAGGCCACGGAAAAGGGAAAGTTACACCTTGGAAGCTGATGGATTACTTCTGTATAAAGACAGAGTGTATATACCCAATGTCCAGGAATTGAAACCTGCGATTCTAAAAGAAATGCATAACGTGACTTATGCTGGACACCCTGGATATCAGAAGACTGTGGAAGCAGTCAAAAGACATTACTTTTGCCCGTGTATGAAGAGAGAGATCATTGAATACATCGCCAGATGTATGGAGTTATAGAAAGTTGAGGCTGAGCATAGGCACCCAAGAGGGTTGCTACAGCCTTTGCCCATTCCTGAGTGGAAGTGGGAAGTGGTGACCTGTTGGTAGCCATATTAATTCCTTTCTTTTTTCTTACAAGCTTCCTACACAAGGGTTTTGAACCTTTGATACTCGTCGCAACTTTTAAAATGACACCATTATCTTTTTTGCATACCTGCTTTTCGTTTTCATTTTCACGATTGGAAGTGTGAAAACCCACAGTTGGAATTCATGTTGATTGCATTAAAATGATCTTTTGGATTGTTATGTAACTATTTGTTTATGTGGTCATAATTCTTAGAATTCAAACACACCACTGGTTACATATTTATCAAAAACACCCAATATCTATGCATTTGACTATTGTTAAAATGGTGTCAATTTACATAAACTTCGACGCAATGGTTTGATTGAACACATTAATTTTTGGGTCGAATCATGGTTATGTCGTAATTCATTTGACATGTTGTTTAAAATTCCTTTTGATATGCACTATTGTGATTTGAATGTAACATTTTACCAATGCGCCATCGATTGTACAACCCGACATGATATTTTTGCATGGTCCAAATTTACTCTACCACCCTCGCATGTATAAGCATTAACACTCTGTCTTGCATTTCGAGTTTCTTTTGCTTGTTTTGGGAAAGCTGCGGGAAAAATGGTTCTGTGTCTACCCTGTCAAACACTATCGTCGATTACCCTGTTGATTTTTTGCTATGAGCTATGGCTCCTGTAGTGCGAATCTAGCCCAACGGTGCCCAAACTTTGTTGTTGTTTGATAACGCCTGAGAGGACCTGGAGAGGAATGGTTGGTTGGTTTTTATTGAGAATTTTGAGGGTTTTAACCTCGTAGTCGCTCAACAATTTTCACTTACATTCGATGGGTGCAGATCCAAAATTGGGGATATCCAGCTCGAAGTAAACGAGGATTTTCTCAGCTCAGCCACTGGTCTGGCAGTCGAAGGACAAAGGTGGTTTAAAAATTTGAAGGTTGACGAAGTACCCTGGCCACTGCTGTTTACCTCAAGGAAAATCAACAGTTGTGACAAAGGTATGCCCGTTATAGCTCTTAAGTCTAGATGGCACGATTTGTTGGCCATTATCAAGCAGTTTGTTACATGCGAGGGTAGATACGGTCTAGTTTTCCTATACCACCTACGGCTGCTCATGAGTTTCATAGATTTTCCTTTAAATATGCCACATTTCCTCCTTCGGAGTTTATATAAAATGGCTAAATGTTTTAAGAGGGAAAAAGTCGACTCCAGCCTCTTCCACCACTGTTTAATTAAAATTATTGTGATTCATCAGTCGAAGGTGAATGGTGATTGTTGGGACGCTTTCTTGTTGAGGAACGGGTTTACCATTCCTGAAATTGGACGAGTTGACAAAATTGTTGTTACAGAAACCCTTGTCGGGCCTGTCGTTCCCCCTCCTACGCTCTTGTCCTCTGTTGAACCCTCAACCTACCCGAACGATGCTCAACCTGAAACCCTGCCTGACTCATGTCTAAAAAACAATGGTAAGCATGTTAAGAGGTCTCCAAGGAAAAAAGGTAAGGGTAACAACGATATCAATTGCAAAGGTAAAAAGGCCGCGCACTGGGTATCAAGGTGTGCTCGTAAAAAAACAAAAGAAAACACAGACCAACAGCCAATTCTGTTGAGTGAAGATTTCGATTCTGAAATCGAACGGTTTCTGATTGAGGAGTATCCATACTCACACGGCCTTTGTTCAGTCAAGCCCTATGACTATGTGACGAACCTCCCGCCATGTCTTAAAGATGACCCTAACTACCCTGGGATCAAACTCGACAAAGGAACTGCTAGTCAATTAAGAAGCTCCTCACCTATAATTACACGGCCTGATCAACCACAGTGCAATGAATGCAAGTTGTGGCTCGACCGATATTATACAGACATCCCTTTGCTCCAATATCGAATCAAGTCCATGGAGGACCGAGTAAATGTGTTAACCAAAGAAAATTACAGACTACAAGCTAATGATAAAAGGCAGAAGACCACAGGCTCTGTCATTTTCGAAATTGTGGAGGCGGCCACTGCCATTGTCAATTCAAAAATAGCTTGATCAAATCGAATCCCTGAAACCGAGTTATGGTGTTTCAAAAGTGATTTTAAAATGATTTTGTTTGTGTTGAATTAGAATATAGGATTTGGTGGCTCAAATCGCATACATTTATGTTTTATTGAATGAATAAAACACGATTCTGTTTATAATAATAACTAGCTACAAAATCGTGAGAATCTGTAGATAGTCATGAAAATTTGAATTGTTTTGATTTTACAACTAAAATACAATCTGAAAATCATGTATTCTTGTGCACTGACAGTTACAAATGAATTTTAAAGGAGATTGGATCGACTATGGCATCTTTGAACATGCTTTTTATTTACATAGTTTTGGATTAGGCTATTAGTCTTAGATAGAAATAGGAATTTGGGAGATTGTATTCCCATAATTTTTGCAACAGTTTTGATAATTTCCACAAGGAATGTTTTGATCCTGTGGCCTTTATATATGTATTATTTTTGTAAACAAAGACCATCGCTACTTGGGAGTAGAGACTATGGATTGGTGATTATTCAGACTCGAATGAAAGTGGATGTTTTGTATGGCTTTAGCTTCAATATATCATACTTTTGTTCACTTCAATTTGTAATCAAATTTTTGACTACTTTAGATATAATTTGTTACAGGTTGATGTGATGGGTTTTAAATAGTGTCCATGTTTTATGTTTCTCATTTTATATACAACAATAAATCTGTTTACATTCAATGATTAGAAGGTTGACCTTCTTTGTTCAATGAACAATTATATACAAATTGTCATACTCAGATTTATCTTAATATGATCGTTTGTCCAATGATAAATTGTTGTCGCTACATATCTTACTTGTTTTGTCATTAGCACTCAAAGAATGTTGCTTTGTGTTTATGTGAAGTACTGGGAAACTTGGTGCGGGTTGGCCTCATCAAAACAACGAACGTAGATGCTATGTACAGGACGAATAGGAGATGACATTTCAGGTCAGTTTACTAGTTCATTTTAATAGTTTAAGCAATATAAGAATTCTCTGTAGTTTAGATTTTCAGTACAGATTGTTATTTTTATTGCTTAGTTAGATAGCTGCTATCTCATTTTATGTTTATAAAAGTTATAAAAATAAAATAAAATAAAACAAATCAGCTTCACTGTCATAAGTCAATTCATATATGATTTTGCAGATTTCGATTAAAACTTGCATTTTGTGAATAGTGTACATATAACAGAGATTTAAATATATTAATACACTTTACATGTAAATAAGTAGGATTACTATTTTATAAATATTAATTAGCGAACTGTGAATATATATGAGACTTGTATATAGATTGCAGCAGCTGTTTTTCACTTAGTTAGCTTCTTTAGTTTATTTATTTTTATTTTCCTAGGACTTAGATCGGCCAACGGAGCCTCTAAACCCGTCAAGGTGAATCAATCCAAACGTCTTGGGTTAAGTAGACAACCCCAGACTGGATTCACTTCTCCATTTGACGAGAGGTCAATTTCGTCCGTCAACAAATGGCGCTAGAAGGAGGGCCTGAAAATTATTAATGGCACGTGGGGGTCGCAAGACTCCTCCCCCACACACCCACTCACCTATAGTGACTAGAAGTTAGTCAAACGATAACATTGTCCCTCAAACAACAACCACATCAAATGACGATCTACGGATCACAGTTGAACCAGCAACTCCAAATCCTACAGGTGGTGACGTACAAGAGATTGTCCGCCAATCTCTTATAAGAACAAATAGTGCCTTCGCCCGTTTAAGACAACCAAACCTTCCTTTGGACCAACCATTAGATTTATTTGATATCAGTGAACAACTTGGAGGCACTAACCTCACTTTAAATCCTACAGATCCAATCCTCACTCCTGCAGCAGGAAGATCTGGTATACCACCCTCACCACCTCCTTCATGCCCTTCTTCTTCTGGAGAAGAATCCTATGACGAAGGCAGTTCCTCAGCACAACCTTCGACACCGCCAACACCAATGGCAAACCCAAACAATCCCGTCGGACCATGGCTCGACCAAGATGCAGTGGCTATACCTGGGCCTCAACATCCCTTACCCAAACACCCAGAGAAGTGGCTTCCTAAGTTTGACCCGGACTCCAAACAGTTAGTCGAAGATCACATTAAAAAGTTTATGTTAGCCATTCGACTCCGTAGTGTTGATCACGAGGATGTAGTCTGAAGATTATTTTCCTACACCTTCGAGGGAAATGCCTCTACATGGTTTTTTTCCCAGCAGCCACACACCATCGTATCATGGGAGAAATTTGAATCTTGTTTCCTCGAGAAGTTCAGAGACGATAAGTCTCTTGAGGTTCTAGTCATGGAGCTTTCTAGCTTAAAATTGAACCCCAAAGAAAAGATTAAAGACTTTAATCAAAGGTTCTTGACATTAAAAAACAGAATCCCTACGGATTCCATGCCCACCGAGAATCTTATTATCGCTTATTATACAAAATCCTTGCATCAAAACATAGCCATTTGGGTAAAGAGATCTAAGAAAGCCATGTTGTTAGAAGCCTTTGAAGAGGCTAGTCAGATCGAGAAAGACATCCTCAGTTTAAAAGACACTACTAACAATGAAACATAGACTAGTTCATCTTCCAAAAAGAAAATTGAAATCCTCCCTAGACCTGCCCAAAACAAAATGCAACCTGAAAGCTCAGATCTAGAAAATTTACAAAAAGTCGTTCAAAAACTGTTAAATCAAGTTATAGATTTGAAAAGGACGGCTGAAGAAGCTTCGTCGAGCAAAGGGCCTTACAAACCCCCGTTTACGAAGCCTTTTCCCACCAACCGACCTAATTCAAATACCGAAGGCTTAAACCTAGAAAGCCTACAATTCGTTATTCAAACGATTCTAGAAGCCCAGGATAACTTGATGCCCCCTAAGATCCCTGAGGAAGTAGTTGAACAAGAGAGAGTTGAAGAATATGAATCTTCTTCGAACATTTTGGACACTTCTCGGATAGCATTTTTCAAGCTAATTTCGAGAAAGTACATCCCTACAATACTAGGAGTAAGACAACAAACAAGCCTTCTTCTGAAAACACTACGACTTTGCCCCCAAAACAGTCTAGAAAAATTGAGACTAAACAAAATAATATGAACCCAAGCTTAGATTATGATTTAGTTGAAGATCTAAAAAAGTTAAGGGCTAACATTTCTGTTTATGAATTATTGAAATTCCCATTTTTGCTACAAAAAATGTTATAGAATATCGCATAAAATAGCAAAAATGGCAATCCAAGTAGTAACAAAGGTTTTCAGAACAACCCAAAGGTTCCTTAGAAGGCCTCTGCTAAGAATACTTCTGATCCTCATGAGAAGCGATACCTTCCTGTAAATAATGTAACAAATGTAGATAAATTAGTTTTAGAGGCTGGGAGTAAAAAGCAACAAGCTTCCACCATTAGTACTCGTAGAAACGTCCCTCCATTTTTGTTAACTTTTGAAATTTTTAATAGGAACATGCACAATTGTATGGTAGATTCAGGAGCATCTTCCAATGTAATGCCATGGTCTGTGTGTCAGAAGATTAATGTTGAAGTTGAACCATCCACCTTAAAGATCATCCAACTTGATCGAACTAGTGTTAAAGTTATAGGCGAATTAAGGAATGTACTTATAAGATTATCATCTAACCCCAAGTTCATAAAGTAATTGATATTATTGTTGTAGATATTCTAGAAGTTTACGGTTTTTTTTTAAGCAGAGACTGGTCAAAACAGCTACATGGCTATTTTGCGACAGACTGGTCTCACTTATGGTTGCCCAAAAATGGAAAGCCCAATAGGATCAAGGTAAATCGCGAACATTATTTGAAGTTAACAGTAACTGATTTAAATGATCCCAATGAACCATTCACTCCTTCGGCCGATTCACCTGAGATACAAGGGATGGACACCTTTTTTGGCAACTTTGTGGCCGAAACTTCCACTATCACCAACCCTGAACAACAGTCTGAAATTTTGATGTGTACGCAGCCAACAACTTCTACCCAGTGGTCACATGCAAGCGATGAAAATCAAATAGATTCTCTGTATTTTGATGGGTCAAAGTACAAGGAAGGAGCTGGTGTGGGCTGCGTTATTATTGATCCAGCAGGTAACAAAATCCTGATTGCATGCTGGTTAGAGTTTGAATGTACAAACAACACAGCAGAATATGAGGCTTTATTGCAAGGCCTCAGGAAAGAATTAAATATGAACATTCAAAATTTGACTGTCTTTGGTGATTCATAAATCGTGGTTAGACAGGTAAGAGATTCTATCCACTGTTTATCTCCACATATTAAAAGCTACCAATCTGAGGTATGGAATTTGATGAATAAGTTTTCTACTTTTAACATAAGTCCTATTCCTAGATTGAATAATTTGGAAGCTGATTTGTTAGCTAACGTATCTTCCAAACTCTTTCCTACAGAAGGCTTGTCCCCAAATGCATTCTCCATTGAACTGGTGTTCAGACCATCTGTCCTCGACAACATTACAAACTGGAGAGTATTCGATGACAATCAACAGATCATCAGTTTTTTGCATATGGAAGAAACCTTCCAGGGCGTGGTGATCGACGAAGGAACCCATGATGAAAATATTCGGGACTTCACGGTAATACCTAATCCAAGATCTCCAGAATCTTCATCAGACATGGTAAACTCTATCCCTAAATCTGTAGTTATATTAGAAAATTTTTATGATCTTCACGACAAGTTTAGACGATCAGTGAACTGTAAAATGAATAGTTCCTCTTTGACGCATGAAAAAGTAAACTTGGTAACTGACGAAAACCCACAGTGCATTAATCTAGGGGTAGGATGCTCTCAACAAGAAAAAGAAGCGTTTATTAAATTGTTTATAAATTGTTTAAAGAATTCAAAGATGTTTTTGCTTGGACGTACGACGACTTAAAAACCTTTGATCCTAACATCATACAACACATTATTCCCATAAAACCCCAAACCTTAACTTTCCAACAAAAGTTAAGGAAAATGCACCCAAAACTTGAACCAATCGTAAAAAAGGAATTAAATAATCTCCTGAACACTAAGATAATCTTCCCAGTTAGGCACACGCAATGGGTCTCTAATCTGATCCCTGTCCGGAAAAAGAATGGTGAAATCCGACTATGCGTCGATTTCTGAAATCTTAATCGAGCGTCTGATAAAGACAACTACCCTGTCCCACCTATGGAACAGATCCTGCAACAGGTATCTGGTTCTGAAATATTATCTTTATTAGATGGTTTTTCAGGGTATAACCAAGTCCTGATGTCTACCCCAGACCAACTCAAAACCACCTTCCGCACTCCATGGGGAACCTACGCTTATATAAAGATGCCCTTTGGACTCATAAACGTCGGTGCCACTTTCCAAAGAGCGATGGACATCGCTTTTCGAGGCTTAATCAATCAATCTGTTGTATTTTACTTGGATGACATTACTATCTTTTCAAAAAAAAAAGCTGATCATTTATCTCATTTAAGATCCGTTCTATAGTAATGTCGTAAGTACGACATTTATTTGAATCCTAAAAAATCCATTCTCACAGTAGAACAAGGTAAACTCTTAGGATTTATTGTATCAAGTGAAGGGATGATTATCGACCCCGAAAGAACTCAAGCCATTACGAAATTGCCCCCTCCCTCGTCAAAAAAGTCCATGCAATCTTTCTTAGGTCAGATAAACTTTGTTAGGAGATTCGTCCCCAGCTTTTTAGAAATGGTGAGGCCGCTACAAAACCTAATAAAGAAATACATACAATACCATTGGGGATCTTTAGAAAGCCAGGATTTTGATTCGATAAAAAAGTCCATAATCGATGCTCCTTCTCTTATGAACCCCAACTTTTCCAAAGACTTCACTCTCTACACGTTTGCCTTTGATCGTTCATACGCTGTTGTTCTAACTCAAAAGAATGCTGAAAACAACGAAGTCCCAATTGCCTTTATGAGCTCAGCCTTCATGGGCACAGAACTCAATTACCCAGTAGTATATCAGCAAGCCTATGTTGTTTTTAATGCAGTAAATCACTTCCGCTCTTATCTTTTTAAATCTAGGATGAAAATGATTGTCCCTTACCCGGCCATCAGAAATCTATTAGTACAGAAAGAACTAGGCGAAAAGAGGGTGAACTGGGTCACCTCCTTACAAGAGTATGACATAGAAATCACCCCAGCACAAATAGTGAGAGGCCAAGGGATATGAAAGTTAGTCGCTGACTTAGCGGTAGAACAACAAGAGGAAAATGATATATCAAACCCAGGACAACACTACAAAAATTTAATCTTCTGTGCACAAAACCCTGTTAGCCCCTGGTATGATGATATAAAATTCTATCTTGAACATGGGTCATCCCCCCATCACCTGGATCCCACTAAAAGAAGAGCGTTAAGATTGAAATATGCCTCCTTTTAGTTGATTAATGGTATTCTGTTTCGTCATAATTTTGATGGAGTACTAATGCGCTGTCTTGAGAAAGATGAAGCAGAAAAGGTCTTATTAGAATTGCACGCAGGAGAAGCTAGTGGGCATTTTGGTGGAGATACCACTGCCCATAAAATATTAAGAGCAGGTTATTACTGGCTTACACTTTTTAAAGATGCTCATGCCTTGTGTCGCAAGTGTGTTATTTGTCAAAAAGCGTCCGGACGAATACATAAACCATCCTTGCCTCTACAACCTGTTTCAGTAGACTCCCCTTTTCAGCAGTGGGGTCTTGATATTATTGGCACAATCAATCCGCCATCCTCACAGCAGCATAAGTTTATCATAACAACCATGGATTACTTCACTAGGTGGTTCGAAGCTGCCCCATTAAAAGTTGTAAATACCAGTAAGGTAATTGCCTTTTTAAATTCAAATATTATTACTCGTTTTGGTATCCATGACTATTTAGTTTTCGATAACGCTTCCTATTTTTCGTCTCTTGAGATGAGTAATTTCACTCTAGAAAAGGGAATTAAATTAAAATATTCTGCCAGCTATTACCCTCAAGCTAACGGGTTGGCAGAATCAACTAATAAAAATATGATTAAAATCATCAAGAGAATGGTGTCTGAAAACCATAAAAATTGGCATAATGCACTATTAAATGCAATCTGGGATGATAGGGTGACTTCGAAAACTGTTGTGGGTAACTCTCCCTTCTTTCTCATCTATGGCAGAGAGGCAATGCTGCCACCACATATTCTTCTTCCCTCACTGCAACTATCACAGAAAATACAAGAAGAGGACTGCCCCCCTTTGGAGAATCGAATTAACGCATTGTTAAAACTAGAAGAGGTGAGGGCTCAAGCAAAACGGAAGTTGGATCAGCATCAACTAGTGGTTAAAAGTTGGTTTGATTCCAACTCTTCCTCTGACAGAAACTTTGATGTAGGTGACCTTGTCCTAAAATGGGACAAACCGCATGAGGGAAAGGGAGAGCATATGAAGTTTCAAAACTTATGGCTAGGACCGTTTTTTATTGCTGAGAAATTGGGTCCCAACTCTTTCAGATTACAGAGTTTAGAGGGATAGCCAGACACCTATCCGGTGAATGGCCAAGCTCTAAAAAGGTATTTCACTTGATAACAACCCTGTGTACACTATGTAAATATTTTCTTTTTCCTTTGATTGATTTACATTTTTCTTGGTTGTTTTGGTTTTGATTTCTTCCTTATGCTTACCAGTTTTTACTTTTGAAATACACATACCTGCATCATAAACTGTTTAGAATAAGAGAACAGAAAAATTTTCTCCTCTGAAATGACTGCTGAAAAATTGTTTAAACATCAATTATGATATGCTTCTGAAGTTTACAACCATGTTAAAGAAAGCTGGTTGCTTGAAAGACGTTTATTGATTTCAATCTGTAATTGAAGCCTATCACGATCATCTATTTCTTCTTACGCTGTCCCAGTTCCTTAAGAGAACAACTCATAGATATCTCCCTACCTTCGAAGGTCGGTTTATCAATAAACCATCTCTAGATCTTAATGAAGGACAGTTAAAAAAATTCTCTGAAGGTCTGTAATTTATTAAAATATGTCTAAAATATCACGATTTTCAGCGTCACCCCGCTCGATTATACATCTTTAAAAATCAAATAAATCATTAAAGAGCTGTGGGAAGTGCTTGTAAACTCGCCAGGATACTGAACAGGTTTGATGGAAGTGAGTAAATGCATGCATGACACCAAGATAACTTCACCGGGGTACTGAACAGGCCCGCTGGCAGCGAAGCAATGTCGGGTATATGAAAATTCTCAGATATGGAATCTTTTGACCTCAAATGTCTTTCGTTCTGATCTAGAACTTCCTGGCAGGATACAGATATTGGAGTGGGTTAAATGGCAACCTTGTCGAGGCTATGGATGCCTCCTGGCAGCAGTGGCTCTGTCAACAGTATTGGAGATTTTAACCTTAATACTGTTACTCGCTTTTGTTTAGATTGTCATCAGTTTTCATCTTTTAAATAACAAGCAATCTAAAACTGGAATTTTTATGATTGATGATGATGTTCAAACAGTTTTCTGGTTGTTTTCAAGTTGGAGTTTTTCTCATTATCCTAATCTGGACTTGTTCGTTTGGCAGAGATAACTGCTTCTACCAGTGTGTCTCCATTCTTGGTAGCCATATTAATTCCTTTCTTTTTTCTTACAAGCTGCCTACACAAGGGTTTTGAACCTTCGATACTCGTCGCAACTTTTAAAACAACACCATTATCTTTTTTTCATACCTACTTTTCGTTTTCATTTTCACGACTGCAAGCGTGAAAACCCACAGTTAGAATTCATGTTGATTGCATTAAAATGATATTTTGGATTGTTATGTAACTATTTGTTTATGTGGTCATAATTATTAGAATTCAAACACACCACTGGTCACATATTTATCAAAAACACCCAATATCTATGCATTTGACTATTGTTAAAATGGTGTCAATTTACATAAACTTCGACATAATGGTTTGATTGAACACATTAATTTTTGGGTCAAATCATGGTTATGTCGTAATTCATTTGACATGTTGTTTAAAATTCCTTTTGATATGCACTATTGTGATTTGAATGTAACATTTTACCAATGCGTCATCGATTGTACAACCTGACATGATATTTTTACATGGTCCAAATTTACTCTACCACCCTCGCACACATAAGCATTAACGCTCTGTCTTGCATTTCGGGTTGCCTTTGCTTGTTTTGGGGAAGCTGTGGGAAAAACGGTTCTGTGTCTACCCTGTCAAACACTATCGCCGATTACCCTGTTGATTTTGTGCTATGAGCTATGGCTCCTGTAGTGCGAATCGAGTCCAACGGTGCCCAAACTTTGTTGTTGTTTGATAACGCCCGAGAGGACCTAGAGAGGAATGGTTGGTTGGTTTTTATTGAGAAGTTCGAGGGTTTTAACCTCGCAGTCACTCAACAATTTTCACTTACATTCGATGGGTGCAGAGCCAAAATTGGGGATATCCATCTTGAAGTAAACGAGGATTTTCTCAGCTCAACCATTGGTCTGCCAGCCGAAGGACAGAGATGGTTTAAAATTTTGAAGGTTGACAAAGTACCCTGGCCACTTCTGTTTACCTCAAGGAAAATCAACAGTTGTGACAAAGGTATGCCCGTTACAACTCTTAAGTCTAGATGGCACGATTTGTTGGCCATTATCAAGCAGTTTGTTACATGTGAGGGTAGATACGGTGTAGTTTTCCTATACCACCTATGGCTGCTCATGAGTTTCATAGATTTTCCTTTAAATATGCCACATTTCCTCCTTCGGAGTTTATATAAAATGGCTAAACATTTCAAGAGGGAGAAAGTTGACTCCATCCTCTTCCACCACTGTTTAATTAAAATTATTGTGATTCATCAGTCGAAGGTGAATGGTGGTTGTTGGGATGCTTTCTTGTTGAGGAACGGTTTTACCATTCCTAAAATTGGACAAGTTGACAAAACTGTTGTTACAGAAACCCTTGTCGGGCCTGTCATTCCCCCTCCTACGCTCTTTTCCTCTGTTGAACCCTCAACCTACCCGAACGATGCTCAACCCGAAACCCTGCCTGACTCATGTCTAAAAGACAACGGTAAGCCTATTAAGAGGTCTGCAAGGAAAAAAGGTAAGGGTAACAACGATATCAATTGAAAAGGTAAAAAGGCCGCGCACTGGGTATCAAGGTGTGCTGATAACAAACCAAAAGAAAACACAGACCAAAAACAAATTCTTTTGAGTGAAGATTCTGATTCCAAAATTGAACGATTTCTGACCGAGGATTATCCATACTCACACGGCCTTTGTTCAGTCAAGCCCTATGACTATGTGACGAACCTCTCGCCATGTATTAAAGACGACCCTAACTACCCTGGGATCAAACTCGACAGAGGAACTGCTATTCAATTAAGAATCTCCTCACCTGTAATTACACGGCCTGATCAACCACAGTGTAATGAATGCAAGTTTTGGCTCAACCGATATTATACAGACATCCCTTTGCTCCAATCCCGAATCAAGTCCTTGGAGGACCGAGTAAATGTGTTAACCAAAGAAAATGATAGAATGCAAGCTAATGATAAAAGGCAGAAGACCACAGGCTTTGTCATTTTCAAAAATGTGGAGGCGGCCACTGCCATTGTCAATTCAAAAATAGTTTGATCAAATCGAATCCCTGAAACCAAGGTATGGTGTTTCAAAAGTGATTTTAAAATGATTTTGTTTATGTTGAATTAGCATATAGGATTTGGTGGCTCAAATCACATACATTTCTATTTTGATTGAATGAATAAAACACGATTCTGTTTATAATAATAACTAGCTACAGAATCGTGAGATTCTGTAGCTAGTTATGAAAATTTGAATTGTTTTGATTTTACAACTAAAATACAATTTGAAAATCATGTATTCTTGTGCATTGACAGGTACACATGAATTCTAAAGGAGATTGGATCGACTGTGGCATCTTTGAACATGTTTTTTCTTTACATAGTTTTGGATTAGGCTGTTAGTCTTAGATAGAAATAGGAATTTGGGAGATTGTATTCCCATAATTTTTGCAACAGTTTTGATAATTTCCACAAGGAATGTTTTGATCATGTGGCCTTTATATATGTATTATTTTTGTAAACAAATACCATCGCTGCTTGGGAGAAGAGACTATGGATTGGTGATTATTCAGACTCGAATGAAAGTGGATGTTTTGTACGGCTTTAGCTTCAATATATCATACTTTTGTTCAAGTTTTTGTTCACATCAATTTGTAATCAAATTTTTGACTACTTTAAATATCATAATTTGTTACAGGTTGATGTGATGGGTTTTAAATAGCATCCATGTTTTATGTTTCTCATTTTATATACAACAATAAATATGTTTACATTTGATGATTAGAAGGTTGACCTTCTTTGTTCAATGAACAGTTATATACAAATTGTCATACTTAGATTTATCTTAATATGATCATTTGTCAAATGATAAATTGTTGTCGCTACATATCTTACTTGTTCTATCATTAGCACTCAAAGTGCGTTGCTTCGTGTTTACGTGAAGTACTGGGAATCCTGGTGCGGGTTGGCCTCATCAAAACAACGAACGTAGATGCTATGTACAGGACGAATAGGAGATGATATTTCAGGTCAGTTTACTAGTTCATTTTAATAGTTTAATCAATATAAGAATTCTCTGTAGTTTAGATTTTCAGTACAGATTGTTATTTTTATTGCTTAGTTAGATAGCTGCCATCTCATTTTCTGTTTATAAAAGTTATAAAAAAAAATCAAAAAAACAAATCAGCTTCACTGTCATAAGTCAATTCATATATGATTTTGCATATTTCGATTAAAACTTGCATTTTGTGAATACTGTACATATAATAGACATTTAAATATATTAATACACTATACATGTAAATAAGTAGGATTACTATTTTATAAATATTAATTAGCGAACTGTGAATATATATGAGACTTGTATATAGATTGCAACAACTATTTTTCACTTAGTTAGCTTCTTTAGTTTAATTTTTTTCATTTTCCTAGGACTTAGATCGGCCAACGGAGCCGCTAAAGCCATCGAGGTGAATCAATCCAAATGGCTCGGGTTAAGTAGATAACCTCGTCCCGTATTCACTTCTCTAGTTGACGAGCAGTCAATTTCCCCCGTCAACATGACCATGGATTTTATTACAGGATTGCCCAGAATAAGCAAGCAGCATGATTCGATCATGGTTTTGGTGGAAAAGCTTACAAAAGCTGCCCATTTTATTCCACTGAAAACTACTCACAAGGCAACATATGTTGCTGATATTTTCGTAAAGGAAGTGGCACGGTTGCACAGAATTCCTAAAATGATTGTCTCTGATAGGGACCCAAAATTCACCTCGAATTTTTGGAAAGGACTGTTTAAAGGATTTGGAACGAATCTGAGCTTTAGTACAACGTATCATCCTAAGTCTGATGGACAGACAAAGAGGGTGAACAGAGTAATAGAAGACATGCTAAGAATGTATGTGATGGACAAACCATCAAGATGGGAAGACTACCTGCATTTGGTAGAATTCACCTACAATAATGGGTATCACACATCGTTGAAGATGAGCCCATTTGAAGCACTTTATGGAAGAAAGTGCAACACTCCAGTGAGATGGGATAATCCAGCTGACAAAGCAGTAGTTGGGCCAGAGTTGCTCAAGGAGGTGGAGGACCAAATGATAAAAATTAAACATAATTTGAAAGCTGCCCAGGACAGGAAGAAAAGTTATGTTGATAAGAAAAAAAACCACCGAGAATTCAAAGTGGGTGATCATGTTTTCCTGAAAGTGAAAACTAACAGGAG
>SNQJ01S0036564.1:151854-187586 GCA_010110895.2 Picea sitchensis
GATACCACTGATCTGGATTATTTTTGGCACGAAATGAGAGCGGAGATATAATAAAGAAATGCACAGAGATATTGCAGATATTCAATAATATAATAGAAATGTATCAAAGATGCAACCATAAACACAAATACATAGTAATACAAGATTTCTATTAATCAAAGAAATGTACAGAGACTGTAAAAATATAGAGTGAAAGACTCGCTAGAATGGTGGCAGCTTATCTTTGAGAAGAGATGTGATGGCTACTCGCATTCGCAAGAACATGATTACAATGAGGCTCTGAAGGCCTTTTTACAATAAGCAGGAATGCCAAAAAACCTAGAAATCCAAAAACCTAACCTTGGGAGATGAAGCGCCAAAAGTCATGTGGGCCCCGTTTGGGTAAGTGAGTACATCAACTTCCCGGGGTCGTAACTTTTGCATGCGATCTCCGTTTTAGGTGTGTGATAGCTCATTGGAAAGGTATCATCGAGGAGATTCATTTTGGGGGATCAATAATGTATTTGGATATCATTGAGAACCTCGATCTCAAAAAACCTTCATTTGGTCCCTCAAAATGGAACCAGAAGTTAAAACCTGCTACAAATAGTAAATTGCCAAAATTGCCAGAAAGCTGTTTTGAGCCATTTGGAAAGGTGGGTGGCCACCGATATCCACCTGGATCAAGTGAGAACCCAAACCAACTTAACACCCAAATTATTAATACAAAACAACAGTGTGTTAAGCCTAGCTCCTTCCACACACAAAAAAAGTTTACAGCAGGAGCTTCCGCTCAGTTTACACAAAGATCTTGTGAAAAAACACCAAGACCCTTCTTTAGAAAGTGAACCTATGCATCCTTCCTTCATTTCCTCAGTTAGGAACAAAAACTCTCTCTGTTATGCTTCATCTCCGAAAAACCTGTTTCCTTTCTATAAGGTACCAAATCTATTATATTAGTAGAAAAGAGAAATAATGCAGAGAATAACACCGAGATAGCAACAAAATACGAAAATTATACATAGCTAACATTGGAAAACCAAATTCTATGGAACTACAACAATGGAATTATACCTTTATGATAGGAAACAATGTTCACTTGTCTCTTTGAGGGGTAAATCTATAATAGAGAATAGCTCTATTAAAATAATTTATGAAGGAAAAACTTATAATGCCCTTTACTCCTATTTATACTAAATCTATGTATCCAAAAGAACAATCTAGAGGAAAATCCTTCTAGAAGTGGAAGCTTCTATTATGTCTTCTTACATTTGAATTATTCTTCCTTATTGCTAGGCATTATTAATATTGGCCTTTATTACATGGAAATATATTATTCTACCTACGTGAGAGGTTAGGGAGGTTAGGTCCCTAACATTCCCTCCCCCTTTAAAATTAGCCTTGTCCTCAAGGCTTGAGATGAAAAAATTGTTGCAGAATGGTAGTTGGCTCCGAGGTGGCATCTACTGGAGTTGTATCTTTCCACTCGACTAACACTTCCTTGATGGTACGTTGATGAAGACGATGCTCACGTTGGTCAAAAAATGCTTGTGGGAACAACCAAATGGAGCGTTCTTCATCCAACTTGGGAAGGCTAGTTTGATTTTGGTACTTAGTTCCAATCACCTTCTTTAAGCAAGAGGCATGAAAAATAGGATGGATCTTAAAACGACTCGACAAAGATAACTGATAGGACACCTATCCCAAGTGCTTGAGAACTGTATAAGGACCATAAAATGTGAGTGCCATTTTTTGACAATGGGCAGCCTTTAGTGAAGTTTGTTTATAAGGTTGTAGTTTAAGAAACACATGGTCTCCTTCAAGAAATTGAGGCTTGGAGTGACTTTGATCTGCTTGTTTCTTCATGCAATTTTGAGCCATGACCAAATTCTCTTTAAGGGTATGGAGAATATCCTCTCAAAATGTAAGCGTTTGGTAAACCACATGGACCTTTGAGACACCTAGCATGTAGGAGAGAACGAAAGGTGGCTTTTTTCCATATACATATTCAAAAGGAGTCATGCAAGTAGTTGTATGGTAAGAAGTGTTGTACCACAATTCAACTAATGGTAACCATTGAGTCAACTTATTTTTCCTTTCTTAAGCAAAAAACCTCAAATATGTTTCCAAACACTTGTTGACAACTTCAGTTTGACCATCAGTCTGTGGATGATAGGTTGTGTTGAGATGCAATTGGGTGCCCTATAACCTGAACAATTCTTGCCAAAAATTGTTGGTGAAAGTGGGATCTCGATCATAAAAAACAGAATGAGGCATGCCATGAATATTGAAGACATGATCGATGAAAATTTGAGCCAAAGTGGATGCGGTAAATAGGTGTTGAAGAGAACGAAAATGAGCATACTTATAAAGATGATCGACGACCACCATTATGACTGACTTTTTTCCAGTTTTAGGTAATCCCACAATAAAATCCATAGAGATGTCCCTCCAAATAGTGGGTGGAATCAGAAGTCGTTGTAGTGTGCCAGGAGATTTGATTGTTTCTCCCTTGTTGCATTGACAAACATCACATTCTTCCACAAAAGTGAAAGCATCATTTTTCATACCATCTTAGAAAAACAACATTTGAACTGATCATAGGTTTTGGTAAACCCTGAGTGTGCAACTGTGGGTGTAGAATGAAGCTCAGAAATCAACGTGGATTTAAGTTGTGATTTTTTACTTAAATACAAATGACATTTGTAGTGAATCTCATCATTGTGCCAAGAGTACCCAGGGGAAACTGGAGAATTGGATTGCAATTGTTGCATCAGATGCAAAATTTTGGGATCTTGTAGTGTTTCCCGGTGAACAAATTGGAGCCAATGTGGAACAGTGAAGTAGAGGGAGAAAAGGGACCCACCATATTCATATTTTATGGAAAGAGCCTCAGAAACCACATTTTCTTTTCCTTTCTTTTAAATTATCTCATAATCATGTCCAAAGAGCTCAGTCACCCATTTTTGTTGCTACGAGGAGGAAGGTCACTGCTTCAGAAAATAATTGAGGCTTTGATGATCTATCTTAATTTGGAAGTGATTCCCCAATAGATAAGGGTATCAGAGATTCACTGCATGCAGAATAGCTAACATTTCCTTTTCATAGATTGATTGATCAAAATGGAACTCTAACAATTGTTTGTTGGTAAAGGCCAAAGGTCATCCATATTGCATAAGGACTACTCCAATTCCTCTCTCGAAAGTATCACATTCTAGGACAAAGGTATTTGTGAAATTAGGAAAGGCCAATATGATAGTGGTGCACATAGCCACCTTCAAGGCTTAAAATGCCTGATCAACTACAAGAGTCCAAGTGAAAGAATTATTTTTAAGGAGAGAAGTGAGAGGTGCCACAATCTTTCCATAATTCTTAACAAACTTGTGATAATATATTGTTAAACCTATAAAACCATGCAATCTTTTGATAGTCTTGGGGTGAGGCCAATCTTACATTGCTTCAATCTTCTTAGGATCCACATGCACACTGACCTTTCCAACAATATCATCCAAGTAATCAACTTTCGAGGAGCCAAAGGAACATTTAGAGTGTTTGAGGAAAAGTTGCTACAGAGAGAGTAGATGGAGACCTTGATCCACATGGGAAAGAGGGGATGGAAAAGTTTTACTATAGATGAGAATATCATCAAATAAAATTAAGGGTAACTCTGAACAACTGGCCAACAAGATAGAAGGGTAACATTGAATAGTTGGCCAACAAGATAGAAGGGTAACTCATTTTTAAGTACCATGTCAAATAGAAAACATTATGCACCCTTTTAATAGTTGTATGTTTATTCAGAGAAAAAAAAGATTTTATAAAGAAATTTTCTCAAAGATATTTTATTTTAGAAACAATTTTTCTCTTAACATCTTCAGCTTGCATTAAACCATGAGAACTTTGTGAATGAAACAGAAAGAATCTACTAATCATAAAAGTGGGGTGGTCTTCTCAAGGTTGTTAGTTTAATTTAAGAGGTACCACTGGTTTCTACTTTGATTATCTTTGGATTTTGTATTTAGATGATCAAAAATTTTCCATATTTAAATATTTGGGCATTTTTCATAGAAGGCGATGCTTTTTAAAGAGATGAGCATGTTCCTCTTTTAATAAAGTATGTAGATTCATTCTTTTGTATCACAATATTTTTTCTTCCTTTCACACATTTAAAGATATAAAATTTCTTGTCAAATTATCTTTCTTCGGTTGTATATTTTTTATATGGGTTTACAAAATCTTTTTTATTTTACTAAGGTTGTAAATTTTGATATGATTTCAAAAAAAAATTGTTGTTTGTCTTTAATTTAAATAAATAAATTAGTAAAAATATATTTAAATTTTAATGATTTACGTGTATGGATGAATTATTACATCTTGAGTAAGAGATTAAGTTGCAATTGGAAGTAGTATTTTTTCATGTATAAGATTAAGCTATATATTTCTAAAAAGAATATGATCTAGTGGAGATAGTCTCATGATGACCACAAGGGATCATGTCTTCTTGCAGAGACTATCTAGGCTAAAACCATATTTTGGTCCTAGAGTAAGACCTAAAACTGCTTCTAATTGGCTAAGAGATTATCTTCTTCTTACCTAAGGAAATAGGTCAAAGGACCAAAACCCCTAGGCATCTAGTAGGAGTAGAAGTTTGCTCCCTTAAGGACCTCCACCAAGTCATTTCATGTGGTGTGCTTTTCCTTGAATATCGGTGATGAGTTAGACTACATTAATGGATAGTAGCAAGTGATGGTTGTCCTCACTACCAATTGACAATTGAGTTATGATAGGTTTTTCCACCTTCAAAAAGTAAAAAGGTATGAATGATTTCATGTGAATTATTTCAGTGTTCTTCAAATGCATGGACCAAGTACCTTAGTTGTCTCCAAACTTTGGGATCCCACACATGAGGAATGCTTACTTGGACAAAGGGGTAGCACACATTTTAAGGGTTCGAAGGGGCAATTCCCTTAGCAACCTCATGTAATTACTCAAATGGGGACTTTAAGGATAGTGGCCACATCTAGCTATAACATTTGGTGTACAAAACAACATGCACACTTAGCTTTAAATTATGCATGCCAAGTTATGACTCCCGACATATTTCATACTCTAAAATATTCAAAAGAATCTCTATTTGGTAGTTCTCTTCATTTTCCCTTTGACAAGACTTTCTGAAAAAAAAAATTATATATATATATATATATATATAGATATATTTTTAACAGAAACGGTTATGAGGCTTTATTTGATAAGTGGCAAAGGGGGCTTCCAACCTTTACATTTTCAAAATCAGAGCTGCTGCTCTGTTACCCAACTTCTATCCTATGTGCATATCCTTACTAAGCCCCAGGTTCTAAAAGCCGAAAAAAGCACCAACTNCCACCAAGAGACTTCTTTACCTGAATTTGGAAGCTGCCTTAGCGGTCGCTTCCGATATCTTTCTTAGAGCCTTAGTGAGCTCTTCAACTTGATGCTCCAGCTTGCAGAGCTGCTTCCCCAGTTCTCCCATAATATTGGTCGCGTCCTTCAGCCCTGTCTGGATTTCATCTGAGAGATCATCCCTTATTTCCTGCATTTCCATATTGAGCATCTCTTATTTCCTCTGGTTCATGGACGCCTTTATGCTTTCCAATTCCGCTCTGATCAACTCGATTCATTCCTTCGGAGTGAGAGTTGGTTTGGATGCTGACTCCATTCTACTTCGACGATTCTGGTATTCCTTCCTGCATAGGGGGATGGCGTATCTGTTTTCAGGGGTGATTATATGCACTAGAGGCTGCCCCTTTAAATCTGAACCGCTATCCCTGTCTCGTGATCCCCCATGATCCGAACCTGACTTCATATCTCTGTCTTACCATTTAAGGCTTCTGAAATCATCGTCCTGGCTTTAATGGCCACCTGGGAAGGTAGCCTTCTTTCCCCTTTAAAAACTCTGTTATTCCTCTCCAACCAAATCTTCCAGCATATGAATTTGGGAATCCACATCCAAACTATTTTGAGGAGGTACTTCTTGCTCAGATCAAACGGAGATAAAGACATCCAACTGCTTAAAATCTCTGAGGCCGAGGTGGGAAGGCTTGAGGAGGTCGAACCTGTTAGGATGCCCCAAACTTCTTTAGATAACTCACAAGTGAAAAGGAGGTGCACAGAAGTTTCTTCTTCCTGGCTGCACAAGGGACAGTGAGAGGGCCCCTCCCAACCCCTCCTCTTAAGATTATTGAAAGTTAGAATGCTATTGTGGATCAATGTCCAAGCAAAGAGATCAACCTTGGTAATTGAGGAAAAGTTCCAAAGTGCTTTCCATGGGCCTGGATTTGGAGGGGCCCATGGGACGTCAAAGACTGCCTTATAGCCTACTGCTGCTGTGTATGACCCTAAAACAGAGCCCCAGCCTCGTTTATCTTTGGACCTGGCACTAATCGGCGCATTCCCTTGAAGGAAGTCTAGAAGTATCGTTGCTTCTTCTTGGAGCTCTTCCGGATATCTCCCTAGATTCCAGCCTTACCAGGATTGTTGGTCATCATTCTTCCAGAGGGAGATGTCCCAAAGCGTTCTGCAATTGTTGGCCAAGAGACAATCGCCAATATTCCTTGTTTCTCTGAACCCTATTAGGGGTTGGTCTCCAAGAATGGAGTCCTCCCTGATCCAAATTTTTGATCCATTTCCCGGGATCCAGGTGAGGTTTGGCTGAAAGAAAGGCAGGGCTCTCTGGCATAGGGAGAAAATTGGGGAGCCCTTCTGCACTTTTGGGGGTCTCTCTAGACAACGATCTCTATCTCCTCTAAAATATTTTTTCTTGAGTATTTGCTTTCTCCAGGTTCTTTTCCCAGTAATAATTCTCCAAAGCAACTTGCCTCCCATGGAAAGGTTATGTAAATCCACATCTCTTATACTCAGACCGCCTTCCAATTTTGGTTTCTTGACCTTATCCCAATTAACTAAGTGGAGTTTTCTCTCACAATTCTTGCCTCCTTCCCACAGGAATCTTCGCAGCAGCTCATCGATTTTATTTGTTATAGTTTTGGGGGTGAGGAGCACTGAGCACTGATAAATAGGAAGGCTAGAAATGATAGAGTTCATCAACACCACTTTACCTGCTTTGGTTAGCCAATTTTCTCCCCATGCTGGAATCTTGGTTTTGAGTTTATCCACCAAGGGCAGCCAGTGCACTGCCTTAGCTTGGTCTTTGAAGATTGGGATCCTCAGATAGGTAAATTTATCCCAGTTTGTTATTCCTTCCATCTCAAGGATACACCCAAATTGCAGCAGTTCCCGAGGGTTACAATTCCACCCGAATATCTTACTCTTGTGATAATTAATTTCACTGCCCGAGCAGGGTTTGTAGAGGTCGAGTTCAGACTTGAAGTTCCTTGCTGTTTTAATATTGGAATCACCCAATAAGAGGGTATCATCTGCAAACTGTGCGTGGTTGACCTCCTTGATTAAAGGGATTATTCTAATTCCTGGAAGAGTTCTGTTTTGGAGGTAGCTTTGCAGTTGGAAACTTAGCAATGAGGCTTGTAAGACGTAGAGCAAAGGGGAGAGCGGGCATCCCTGCCTTAGCCCTCATGAGGCCTGAAAAAACTTGGCAGGGCGTCCATTTATCAGGGGGGCGATCCAAGGAGCTGTGATACAGGCCTTAACCCACCCGATGAACTTCGAGTAAACCCAAATTTCCTTATAACTGCAAACAAGAAGTCATGTCTGACCCTGTCGAAGGCGTTGGCTAGATCCAATTTGACTACCATTCCCTTCTCTTTTTTTTTTACAGCTGGTATGGATGGCTTCCTGTACAAAAATTATATTATCTAGAATTTGTCTCCCTCATACAAACCCTCCTTGATTTTCCGAAATCAATTTTGGCAGAATTCTTTTGACCCTGTTTGCCATTATTTTGGTGATGATTTTGTAACCCGTGTTGCAGAGGGATATCGGTCTGAATCTATTGAAACTTTTTGCCCCTTTTTCTTTTGGAATGAAGGCTAAGAAAGAAGAGTTTGTGCTACCACCCAACTTGTTACAGTTCTGGGATTTCATCACCATCCGCATAAGTCTTTTTTGATGATGTCCCAGTAGAGTATATAAAAGCGAGCAGTGAAACCGTCTGGCCCAGGCGCCTTATTTGGAGTCATACTAAAGACAGCTTTCCTGATTTCATTAACACTGACTGGACTGCTCAGCGTCCTATTCTCTTCTTCGGTGACCAGAGCTGGAACTTTTGTTAAAGGATAGGAGCACGAATCTAAGTCCTCCATAGCAGGGGCTGAGAAAAGATTTTTGAAATAGGAGTGAGCCGCCTCCTTTATGCTTTGGGGGTCCTTGTAGATTTGGTCCTACCATTGAATCTCACTGATTGAATTGTAGTTGATCCTTGCTTGAGTTTGCTTGTGGAAGAAAGTTGTATTCTTGTCTCCATCCTGGAGCCATAACGCCCTTGATTTCATTCTCTAGTAGGTTTCTTCTTCCCTGCAACTTTTATGGTACTTACTTTGGATTTCAGATTCCCGGTTAAGAAGTTGCTAGGTGACATGGGTTTCTTCCATAACTAGTTGATGTCTTTCCAAGGTTTTTTGCACTCTTTTCCTTTCATCCAGGGGTGAGCCTAGCTTTTTGGCCCACATTTTTAGATTAATTTTGAGTCTTCTAAGCTTCTCTTCCCACACGTAGAAGGGAGAGCCAGTGATAGGAACGTTCCAGGAGATTTGAACCAGGTTGAGGAATGCGCCTTGACCTGTCCATAATGGGTTGAATCTGAATAGGATGGGGCCTAGAACAGAGCCAGGAAGAAGGGAGAGGGAAATGGGTTTATGGTCAGAGGTGTAATGAGGAAGAATCTTGGAGGTTTCCCTAAGTCCGATGGTAAGGAAGGAGGACTGGATAAGGAACCTATCAAGCCTGGCTGCTATGTGACCTGGTCCTAATCTTTTATTGGACCATGTAAATTTCCCGTTGGTTGGAGGAATATCTTCCAACTCCCATTCTGACATCAGATCTTCTACCCATTCTCTAGCGGGGTCCCGGATGATAGAACCCCCTTTCTTCTCAGTCAACTAAAGGGTGACATTTAGATCCCCTGCCACAACTAGATTCTCGGTATTTTGCATATTAAGAAACGATTTTAAGGAGTCCCAGCAATCTTTCTTCTCATTGACTAATACATGGACATACAGGTTAAAAAGAATTACCAGGTGTCCAGAGCCTTTATGGTACAACTTGGTGAATAACCAATGGGTGGTTCCTGCCTCTTCAACTAGCTCCAAATTGGTGGAATCCCATAGCATTGCCAACCCCCCTGAGGCTCCTCTAGCGCTTACTACCCTTCCAGGGCCCTTCTTCCAGAATGAGTTTCTTACCCTTAGGAATTCTTCCCCCTCCATTTTCATCTCCTGGATTAGGAGGAATTCTGGTCTTACAAGCCTTACTAAGTCCCTGAAGGCTTCTTATTTCAGTTTACTCCCAAGTCCTCTGCAATTCCAAGAGATGTATTGCATTATTTATCTAAATGGAGAGGGAGCCCACCTTTCGGTGTCTTCCCCAGCTTTGCCCCCGATCTGGTGTTCACCATCTCTTGGATTGTGTACTGAGTGCCTTGAGCCACTTCCTTGTAGGATTGCTCTTCCCTTCTTTTATTCTCGGTCTTCCTTCCTCTCTTTGTCTGATCAGGTATTCCTTTTGGGCTGCTTACCTCTGTATCTTCCTCTTCCGGGTTTTCCGCATCTGTATTCGTGTTCAAACTGATATTTTCTTTGTTCGGGCTGGGACTCTTGGTGGGCGAGATTGGTTCAATTGGGACCAAAGGTGTTGGAGCTTCCTCTCCTTCTGTTCTTGTTGTAGGGGTTTGTTTCTTTTTCGGGGATTCTTGAGCATTTTGTGAAGGGTTACCGTCCTTTGGTGGTTCCTGATTCCTTTTGTCCTTGCCTTTGGCATTGTATGAGTTTTTCCCTCTCTTCACTTTCTGCCAGCCTTCTGCGTCCTCTTTCCCAATGATTTTCATTCTG
Source organism: Picea sitchensis (assembly GCA_010110895.2). Taxonomy (NCBI): domain Eukaryota; kingdom Viridiplantae; phylum Streptophyta; class Pinopsida; order Pinales; family Pinaceae; genus Picea; species Picea sitchensis. The sequence goes on from SNQJ01S0036564.1 coordinate 161,832, forward strand.
GGGCAATTTCTTTGGAAGTGACCATGCTCCTAACAATTCCTGCACTTGAATGGCAGGTGCTCATAGTCAAGTTTCTAATAGTGAGTCCAAGATCCAACCGTTAGCTTTACTGCTTCAGGGAGCCCTGCCTCCAGATCTACCTCCACGCAGATTCTGGCGCAGGTATACTATCCTTTGTTGTCATCTTTTTCAATGAACCTACCAACTCCGTTCCCTATCCTTTGCAATGATTCAAAATCCCAACAGTGCATCGGAAGGTTTGGTAATCTGACCCACACCGGAACTTCTTTAGGCGAATCCACCAACGGGTCAAAGTCGGGTATCCATTTGTTCAAATATAGACCCTGTGTCCCCATAAAATAGGGCCCATTCCTGAAAATTAAATCCCGGTCTTCTTCTGAGATAAACTCGAACACAAAAAACCCTCGACCAACCGAGTAGCAGGTAACACCGTGTTCCAGGTTTGGTCTCCAATTCCATTGGATCTAGTCATCCGTGGTTTTGGTAGACGGGCAAAGGCCCATGAACTGACCCACGATCCCTCTTTGGGCCAGAGCCAAAGCGATATTCATTGGATTCTCTTCGGGTAAGATGATTTCCGGAATTTCCTCCAACTTCTTAATGAATTTCAGAATCACGGGAGGGGAAGTTTTCTTCCCTCTGCTATTGACCAGCCTGCGAAAGGCCTCTTCGACCATTTTCAGTGGAGGGGGGGTGGCCACCCCACCCCGTGGCACCGCCATGGAATCACACTGCAACGCACCAGCACCGAACCCTAGTTCTCACACCGAACCCTCGCCGGGAATTGACCTCCTAATAAGTTCAATTTTTTTTTTTATATTACTAAGTTGATATACATAACATTTGTATGTCATGGAATTGTTTTTATGAGATAAATACCTCTCTATACGAAATTAATAACCCACATTGATCTAGAGAAATAGTTCACGGTAACATATAAGCTCTAATATACCATGATCCTTATACCAACAGGGGCATCCACAAGAGAGTGATGCTTCCCCAGTGTAGAACATTTGGTTGAAAGAGTTTCTAAGAATTTTTTGAGTTCAAAAATTAATTTTTTTCTTTTTAAGAATTTTTGAAAAATTGTTACTAGTCCGTTGAATGAAGGACAAGTAGGCTTGGTAAACAATAAAAAATCAATGTTTTTCTTTTTTCACTAAAAGTAACTAGGTGAACTACATTTAAAAAAATCAAGTCAGCTTAATTATTAATAATAATAATAGTATTTATAATTATAAAAACAAAATAGACTTAATTAAACAAAAAAACAATACATGCATCATATAAAACTTGACATGAAATTAAATAATAATAATAATAATAATAAATTATAGCTTAAGAAATTGAATCCCTTTCAATGCTTGATTGATCCACATTTAAGATGAATCTCTTTAGGGACTAAATCCTAAGGTTCCTCCCCAACCATGAACCTAAAGATCCATACCTCCCAATAGTGTCCATAACACCTATCAAAGACCAATCCTAAAGATTCATACCTCCCAATAGTGTCCATAACACCTATCAAAGACCAAAGACCAAGAATATCCTTAAGAGGTCTCATGTGATGGTTCAAGACATCATTCTTATCTATATATACATAGAAACTTCCTTTACTGTTTAATTTTTTAAGTTCCTCACAAACATTCTATTTATTTCCCATGGATGTTATTGTGGAGCATATACACATTTGAGACCATATACACAACCTTAATGGTTGCCAATTCTTTCTTTCTTATAAGGGATGTTTTTTATGGATGATATACATTGTTTCTTTGATTAAAAAATTCACTTGAATCAAAATTGCCATCCTTATTTAGAATATACCAACTTACTTTTAACAAAATTGATTATTAGATTTAACGTTGATTAATAGGTATGGAAACGATTAATAAATATGTTTTGATAAACATTGTTTACGGAGAGAGCATTTTTATGGAAAATAAAATATTTTTAACAATAAAAAAATTATAAATAATTTTTTCTATCTCATTTTTAAAGTTAATTTTTGAAATATATTTTATTTTGAGTGTAAGAATATGTATGGTTCATTCTTCTTAACAATGTAAAAGATTGGTTTTGAATATTACTTTTGAAAAGTCAATGATATATCAAAAAGCTATAAATGTTCAACACTCCCTTGCCTATAAAATTCCACAAAACCTTAGTCCATTATGTGTAGAAGTTGTAAGTCAAATGCAATTTTTGCAAAAGAATTTATAGATAAGCTTGACCTCCTAAATACGGTAATTAGAATAGAATTCCAAAATTTTAACTATACTAATCAATGAACTCAAGAAAAATGTTTTCATGTCTCAAAACTATCATGGCAAGTGAAGATCATTTCAAAGAGATGGCATGCAAATATGATGTCAAATACATGAAGGCTAAACTTATGAAAGAGATATCACATCTTCTTATCCTAAATTATCCTACTTAAGAAAAAATATCCTACTCAAGAAGAGGATAAGGAGGACAAGAGGATTGAGATCTAGTCACATTCAAAGAAAACACTAAAACATCTAGAGAACAAGAAAATTGAGTCCCAAACAACCAATCATTAATCACACCAACATCCATGAAATCATGGTTTCAACTTGGGACTAAGGAACTACTTCATTCCCAATATTGATCAATATAAGGAAGTTTGATGGTAATGATCCCATGACATGGATATTCACTATGGAGCAATTATTTGAACTACACCATGTGTTAAATCTAGAAAAAGGTAACTATTGCATCCTTGTTTTTTAGAACCTAATCAATTTGTGTGTTACCAATAACTTTGAGAATGAAAAAAGGCCTATGTTTTCTCTTGGTTCGTTCTTACATGAGAATTGATAACACATTATAGAGATGATAAGAGAAACACATTCTTTAGTGAATTGAAAAATCTTAGGAAAACAGGTTCAATTATAGAGGACATTCCTCTCTCTCTCTCTCAGTCTTAGAAATCAAGTGGCAACTCCACTCTCTCCCCTCTCCTTGTGGTAGTATGGTGCTTCATTCTAACCTTCATGCTACATTTTGGTGACTCCACTAGGAGTTTTTCCTTAACCCTTCCCCTTGAGTGAAGGCTCCCACTAACCCTTTCTCTTTTGTGTTGGATCATGAGAACCTTTTTTTCCCCTATATGTCAAATTTTTCCTTCCCTAATCCTTATCTGATCTATGTTAAAACCAAACCATTTCATCTATGTTAGAACCCATTCATATATATATATATATATCAGATTCACTAAAGTTCATGATTGAAATGTTTCTAATAATAGCATAGATCCATCTTAAATGCCGATCTATCAAGCACAGAGAAAGATCTAATTTCATAAGATGCAATTTTTTATTAAATTATTATTTCATTCCATGTCAAGTTTTACACAGTGCATGTAAATCTTGTTTTGTTTAAATAAACCTATTTTATTTTTATAATAACAATCATAATTATTTTTAATTGTACCAACTCTATGATTTTTTAGAATGTATTACTATTATCTATTGCTAAATCCTCATCACACTAGGGCTTCAATATCTACCCCATACTGGATTGTAGAACACCTCCCTACACAGGTGTTATTTAATGATAATATTATAATTGTGATTAGAATTTTCAAAGCCCATAATCATGCTTTGATTTGTATATCATGCTATGGTGATGATGTGATCTAAATTAAAATATTAAGGAATGTTTTTAATTTTTTTTTGTTAAATAATAATTATTTTTAAAATTTACTCCAACCAATATAAATACTTTTGTAGTATTGCCATGGTTTTCTCGACCCCAAAATGCCCAACAACCTGACTGTAGTGTGCCTCACAAATCATCTTGACACACTCGCTTGAAGGAACACAAAGGTGTCCCAGGTGACATAGCAAGGCATCTTGGAGGTGAAAATTAGGAACTTGCCTACCCTCGAAGAGCGTATTGTATGTGTGGCCGAATTCTGGATCACTTTTGTAGAGAAGCATCCAATCAGAAGTCTCGTGCCCACAAGAGTTGAGCAACATGGTCAACGCCATGATAGGTGGTCGGCTGAGGCAATCTGCAACATTATTGGTACTTCCTTTATTGTAATTAATGTTCAAATGAAATTGTTGCAGGTATGCGGGCCAGTTATTATGGCGATCGTTCTGCAACTTCCCTTGTGTCTATATGAACTGCAAGGGTCGATGGTCTATGTGGATGATCGTTTCCTTTCCCAAAATGTAATGCTTCCATTGTTGGCAAGCCTGCACAATGGAATACATCTCTTTGTCATAAGTGGGATACTTCCGGACTGTGTCGGAAAGTGTCTCACTGTGATATGCCACTAGATGCCCTTGTTGAGTAAGGACTTCCCAAATAGCATAGTCAGAGGCATTTGTATCGATCTCAAATGGTTGTTGCAAGTTTGGTAATGTGAACACGGGTGCAGAGCAGAGGCAATGCTTCAAATATTCGAACACCTTATGTTGAGATTCAGACCAAAATAATTTTTCTTTTGCTCCTCCCTTGGTGACTTGAATCAAGGGCCAAGTTATATGAGAGAATCCCAACATGAACCTGCGGTAGAAATTGACAAGACCGAAAAAGCTACAGAGCTCTGTTAGGGTGGTTGGGGTTGGCCAATCCCGAATGACTTGGATCTTGGATGGATCCACATGCACCCCCCAGTCATCAATAATGCATCCCAGATACTGAACCTGGTTCATGCAAAAACTGCACTTCTCCAAATTGACACACAACTTGTGTTTCCGCAATGTTTGGAGGAACCGTCAGATGTGGTGGAGGTGCTCTTCCCAAGTCTAGCTGAAGTTCAAAATGTCATCCAAGTACACCACTAAAAATGAGTTGGTGAATGGTCGCAAGTTGTCGTCCATTAGTCTGATGAAGGTTGTAGGGGCATTCGTCAACCAGAAAGGCATGGCCAACCATTCGAAAAGGCCCTCTTGTATTTGAAAGTAGTATTCCACACATCAGAGGGTTCTATTGGTACTTGGCGATACCTAGAATTCAAGTCGATCTTGATGAAATATTTCCCTCCCTTGAGTTGGTCCAGAAGGTCATCAATCCATGGGATCGGGAACCTATTCCGGACAATGATCTTGTTCAGTGCCCGATAGTCAATGCTAAGTCTCCAAGTCCCATCCTTCTTCTGCACCAACACGATCGAGCTCCCACAGGGTGATGAACTCGGCTGGATATGACCTTTTTGCAATAGCTCCTAAATCTTTCTCTTGATTTCGTCATTCTCCATAACAGAGCACCGATAGATTGTTCCATTGGGCAGCGACGCACCTAGGGTCAGATCGATGGGGTGCTTGACCTGACAGTGTAGAGGCACCCCTACGGGGGAGGTGAAGATGTCCTCATACTCCTCCATGACATTGTCCATCTATTGTTGTCATGCAGAAGGGCCCTGTCTGGAGGTCATGTCAACGGTCTTCTTCTTTCCCTGAGGGTGGATCATTAGGAAAACAAATTTACTGGTTTTGGCAATGAGCTTACTGCATTGTTTTGCAGTAACCAAATAGATGGTTATAAGCGATGCTATTTCCGGTATCCTGTACAGCTTATTACCCAAAGTAATAATAACAGCATGAGGCTTGGAATCATACACAGCATGTCGCTTCCACAAGTATGGTTGGCTTAATAATACATCAGAAACATTAAGAGGAGAAATGTCACATAATACCTCATCTGTGAAGGGCTTGATGTTGCAGGGAAGGCATCATTGTTGGATGACGGGGAGGTCCCATCCTTGGTGTAGCCACCCGATGGTGTATGGTTGTGGGTGTTTTGTGGTCGGAAAGCCCATCCGTTTCACAAACTCTGCTGAGATTAGGTTCTTCTGGCTCCTGCTGTCGACAATGAACTGCAACGGGGAACCCTTTACCCACATGTGGGAATGAAAGAGGTGCTCCACCTCCTTTGGATCTTCTGGTTCCTTCTTCTAGATCTCCTTGGTGGCAACGGTGGAATTGGGCTCTGCATCGATAATTTGCTCCCCCCTGTCATTCCTCTTGTTGGGTTCTAATTCAGAGTCGGATCCTACATCCAATTCATAAGCCTTCAACTCAACTACTAGTGACTACTTGGACCGACACTCACTTGTGTTGTGAGTGGAGCTCTTATGGAACTCACACCACTTTCCCGTGTCCTTTTTTGGCTTCGTGGTGTTGTTCTTTTCTTGCGGCTTTTGCGGGTTGTCTTGGGCTGCCCCGCCTTGGTTTGGCCCTTTGTTTAGCAGTTTGGGGGTACCTTTCCCTTGCTTCTGATTCGCAGACCCAAAGTCTCACTTCTTCTATTTGAACTTCTTCTCAATCTTGGCAGCATAGCGGTATGCCACACCAAGCAAGTAGATGTCGAGGAACTCCATTTCCTCCTAAATGTATCTATGAAGAAAACTGCGGTACTTTAACACCAAATGTTTCTCCAAATATTTGATACCCAACTTTGTGCGTAGGGTATGGAACAGATTCATCAGCTCATGCACATCTTGGTCCCTTTGCTACCACAGCGTAGTCCATTGTATGTATTTTTCCTCATATCTCCCCACTGGATAATATTGTTCCTTGATGGCATCTCGAAAAGAATTCCAATTGGGTGCAACCGAGAACAGATAGGGTTACCCCTCGCTCTATTTCTCCCAGTAGGTTTCCCACCAGTCCTTGACATGGGGGGCAGCTTTAAGGAGTGCAAAATTAATCCTTTCTCAGACGGAAAAGTCATGAACCGAGAAATATCCTTTTAACAGATTCAACCATCCATCAACGCGATTTGCATCTATTTGGCCCACAAATATGGGAATGTCAAAGTTTACTTGTACCTTAAAAGGAGTGGCACCTCCAGAGTGGTTGTTGGATGTAGATGCACTGCCAGTGGGCAATCATTGAAGGATCTAGGCAAAGTTGTCCATCATCGCGTTCCTTTTTTTCTCGAGGGCCTCCTCGAGCAATAATTTGATAGGATCTCCTGCTCCCTCATATTTATTTTCTTCCCCCATAGGCATTCATCGGGGTTTGTGAGGCTGATCTTGCAATGGTTCAACCAGATCAAGCCCTAACTCCTTATACCTTGACCTCGTTGGGGACATGCAAAAAAGGATCAAGAAAGAGCAGACTGCTATGATACCACTGATCTAAATTTATGCAGGAACACAATGAAATATAGAAATACACATAAACACAGAGATGCAGTAGAAGTAAAACTTCATTTCATTAACAACAAATGACTGAAATATGCTTGCAGACAGAATGGAAATAAAATAGCTCAGGTGCTGGTAGCTTATCTCTAAGAAGAGATGTGGCAGCTATTGGCCTCTGAACTTTGTGTTACAATGAGGCTCGAAGGCCTATATATTATTGAGAAACAATGGAAAACCCTAAACATCCAAAAACCTAACACAAGGAGATGAAATGCAAGAATATGGTCCCTGTTGGGGTAAATTGGTACAACAATTTCCCGAGGTCGTAACTTTGGCATACTATCTCCGTTTGATGCACATGATACATCATTAGAAAGATCTATCAGAGGAGTACACTGCTAATAGGGAATATCAAGTCTAAAATAAACTCATATTATCCGGATCATTCCTTCCCAAAAAATGTCGTTTAGGGCCTCAAAATGGCTCTGGAAGTTCAGGACCCGAAAAACTGCTAAAAATAGTAAATTGTGCTACAATTAAGGAAAATGAAAAAACTAAAAGAAACAATGGTGTGGGTCCAAGAAGAATAGGCGAGTGGCCACCAATATACACCTGGATCAGTCCCTTTTCTTGAACTCATCCAGATGCTTCGTCAAATCCTATAACCCTTCTACCATTTCCTTTGATGGTTTTGGCTATGGTTGGATTACTTATCCCAAGGATGCAAGCTCCTTCCTTATAGGTTGCACTTAGTTTTCATCCATCAGTTCCAACTATTCGTTCAATGGGAAATGTGATGCAAAATGTTTAAGTTTTCACAAGAAATAATGAATTGGCTTACCTCTAGGGTCAAGTAATTCTCCTTGCCTCATTGCCTTGACTTCGCTTCTATCCTAGACATCCTCCTTCATGAGTGACTCCACCCTTTTCAAGATCAAAGTTTTGGTTTAGTTCATGAGCTCTTTGTTTCACGATTTCTGCTATGCATTGACTTGCTTCTTTTTCTTTGGGAAATACTTTGTGAAATTGTTCCATGAACATACTTCACATATGATAGAGCTGATGTCTTCAAATGAATTTGGCTATTCCATGACAACAACGACGGTGGACATGGATTCACCCTCCTTGGAAAAATCTAAATCTGAGACTTGGCAATCTTCATCCATTAAGAGAGTCTTATGTCTTTCATCCCACAAATCCCACCATGTGGTTATCGACCCGATATTATCTAAGATTTTATCGATTGATTCCATGCTCATCTGCCATTCTTCATCAAGGCTTGTCTTTGTTTTATCATCGGTCATCACTTCCTTCAGGTGTCTGTCACTGTTTTCGCACATCTATGTCATCTGCGATCGTTGTTGCAACTTTGTGGTTGTTTCCCTTCTTTCACACCACATAATTTCCTTTACAACAACCTTTCCTGTCCACAAGTGTTCCCCTCCCTCACAATTGTTCTAACTATAATTATGGGGAAGGGTCAAATATGCTATGATAAGCTCACCAAATCATCCACCAAACCAAATCTGCATAGTTTTCTATGATGTGCGATTCATTTCTTTCTCTGATACCACTTGTTAGGGAGTTGGAGAACCTTTGATTAGATGGAACAATCATCCAACATTCCCACTGTGGCATCACAACTGTTCAACTGGCGACAAAGCCACACCGACTTACTTGGCCCGGACTATGCCTTACTTCTTCATTTCGTTTATTACTTATTTGTTACATTTGTTTCTTATACTTAGCTAATACAACAATTATAGAACATGTATACACAATAATAACGCAATGTGCAAGTGGGTTTCCAAACCAACCTAACACCAAAATTATTAACACAAAACATAGTGTGTCGAGCCTATATTATGCCACACACAAACAAAGTTTATAGTAAGATCTTCCACTCGGTTTACATAAAGAAATTGTGCAAAAAAACCAAGACCCTTCTTTGGAAAGTGAACATGTGCATCCTTCCTTCATTTCCTCAGACAAGAATGAAAACTCTCTCTGTCATGCTTCATCTATGAAAAACCTGCTTCCTTTTTTAAAGGTACTAGATCTATTATATTAGTAGAAAAGAGAAATAATGTAGATAATAACACCGAGATAGCAACAAAATATGAAAACACTGCAGAGATAACAGTGAAACAACAAATTATATGGATCCACAACACCGAAATTATACCTTTATGATAGGAAACAATGTTCACTTGTCTCTTCGAGGGGGAAACCTCCAATAGAGAATAGCTCTATTAAAATAATTTCTCAAGAAAAAACTTATACTCTCTACTCCTATTTATACTAAATCTATCTATCCAAAAGAACAATCTAGAGGAAGACCCTTCTAGAAGTGGAAGCTTATGTTAGGTCTTCTTACATTTGATTTATTTTTCCTTATTGCTAGGACTTATTAAAATTGGCATTTATTACATGGAAATATATTATCTATCTACGTGAGGGGTTAAGGAGGTTAGGTCCCTAACATTACCTCCCCCTTAAAATCAACCTTGTCCTCAAGGCTTGAGATGAGGAAATTGCTACAGAATGGTAGTTGGCTCCCAGGTGGCATTTGTTGGAGTTGTATCTTTCCATTGGAATAACACTTCCTTGATGGTGCACTAACAAATATGATGCTCACGCTGGTCCCCAAATGCTTGGGGATGCAACCAGATGGAGCCTTCTTCATCCACCTCGAGAAGGCTGGTTTTAGTTTGGCACTTAGTTCCAATCACCTTCTTTAAGCAGGAGACATGAAAAACAAGATGGAGCTTAGAATGATTAGGCAAAGATAACTGATAGGACACCTATCCCATGCGCTTGAGAACTGTATAAGGAACATAAAATGTGGGAGCCGGTTTCTGAAAATGGTCCGCCTTGAGTGAAGTTTTCTTATAAGGTTTCAATTGAAGAAACACCTAGTCTCCTTCAACAAACTGACGTTCGGAGTGACCTTGATATGCTTGTTTCTTCCTCTAATTCTAAGACATGACCAAATTATCTTTGAGAGTACGGAGAATAGCATCTTGAACTATAAGTATTTTGTAAATTGCATGGACCTTCAAGACACCTGACATGTAGGAGAGAACGAAAGGTGGCTTTTCTCCATATACTTCTTCAAAAGGAGTCATGCAAGTAGCTATATGGTAAGAAGTATTGCACCACCATTTAACTAATGGTAACCATTGAGCCCACTTATTTTTCCTTTTAGATGTAAAACACCTCAAATATGTTTCTAAACACTTGTTGGCAATTTTATTTTGACCATCAGTCTGGGGATGATAGGTTGTGCTGAGATGCAATTGGGTGCCATGTAGCCTGAATAGTTCTTGCCAAAAATTGTTGGTGACAGTGGGATCTCGATCATAAAAAATAAAATGAGGCATTCCATGAAGCTTCAAGACATGATCCATGAAAAGTTAAGCCACAATGGATGGGGTAAATGGGTGTTGAAGAGCACAGAAATGGGCATAATTGGAAATATGATCAACGACCACCATGATGACTGACTTATTTCCCAATTTATTTAAGACCAAAATAAAATCCATAGAGGTTGCAGTTGAAGAAACACTTGGTTTCCTTCAACAAATTGACATTTGGAGAGACATTGATATTCTTGTTTCTTCATGCAATTCTAATACATGACCATATTATTTTTGAGGGTATGGAGAATAGCATCTTGAAATGTAAGCATTTGGTAAACCTCATGGACCTTCAAGACACCTGACATGTAGGAGAGAACGAAAGGTGACTTTTGTCCATATACTTCTTCAAAAGGAGTCATGAAAGTAGCTATATGGTAGGAAGTATTGCACCACCATTCAACTAATGGTAACCCTTGAGCCCACTTATTTTTCCTTTCATATGAAAAACACCTCAAATATGTTTACAAACACTTGATGACAACTTTAGTTTGACCATCAGTCTGGGGATGATAGGTTGTGCTGAGATGCAATTGGGTGCTATGTATCTTGAATAGTTCTTGCCAAAAATTGCTGGTGAAAGTGGGATCTCGATCATAAACAATAAAATGAGGCATTCCATGAAGCTTAATGGCATGATCCATGAAAAGTTATGCCACAATGGATGCGGTAAATGGGTGTTGAAGAGCACAGAAATGAGCATACCTGGAAATATGATCAACGACCACCATGATGACTGACTTATTTCCCACTTTAGGTAAGCCCACAATAAAATCTATAGAGATGTCCCTGCAAATAGCGGGTGTAATCAAAAGAGGTTGTGGTGTGCCAGGAGCTTTGATTGTTTCACCATTGTTGCATTGAAAAAAATCACATTCTGCCACAAAAGTGTGAATGTCCTTTTTCATGCCATCCCATAAAAAATAACGTTTGACCTAACCATAGGTTTTGGTAAACCCTGAGTGCGCAACTGTGGGTGTATCACAAAGCTTAAAAAGAACCATGGATTTAAGTTGTGACTGTTTACTTAAATACAAACAACCTTTGTAGCGAAGATCATCATTGTGCCAAAAGTACCCAGGGGAAACTGGAGAATTGGCTTGCAATTGTTGGATCAAATGCAAAATTTTGGGATCTTGTAGCCTTTCCCGACGAATATCTTGGAGCAAATATGGTACAATGAAGGAGAGGGAGAAAAGGGACCCGTCATCTTCATATTTTATGGAAAGAGCGTTAGCAACCACATTTTATTTTACTTTCTTTTAAATTATCTCATAATCATATCCAAAGAGCTTAGTCACTCATTTTTGTTTCTCTGGGGAGGAAGGTCATTTCTCTAGAAAATACTTGAGGATTTGATGATATGTATTAATTTGGAAGTGCTGCCCCAATAGATAAGGGTGCGAAAGATCCACTGCATGCAGAATAGTCAACATTTCCTTTTCATAGATTGATTGGCCCAAATGGCACCATGATAATTGTTTGTTGGTAAAGGCCAAAATTTGACCATATTGCATAAGGACTTCTCCAATTCATCTCTTAGAAGCATCACATTCTAGGAAAAAGGTCTTTGTGAAATAAGGAAGGGCCAAGACCAAAGTGGTGCACATAGCTGCCTTCAAGGCTTGAAAGCCTTGATCAACTATGGGAGTGCAAGTGAAAGAATTATTTTTAAGGAGAGAAGTGAAAGGTGCCACAATCTTTCCATATTTCTTAACAAACTTGCGATAATAAGATATTAAACCTAGAAAACCATGCAAGATTTTGATAGTCTTGGGGCGAGGCCAATCCTGCATTGCTTCAATCTTCTTAGGATCTGCCTAGACAATGACCTTGCCAACAATATGACCCAAGCACTCGACTTCTGAGGCGCCAAAGGAAAATTCAGTGTGTTTGAGGAAAAGTTGGTGCTGAGAGAGTAGATGGAGAACTTGATCCAAATAGAAAATATGGGATGGCCAAGTTTTACTATAGATGAGAATATCATCAAAGAAAACTACGACAAAATGACGGAGAAAAGGACGGAAGACATTTTTCATGAGTCTTTGGAAGGTGGAGGGGGCATTACACAGGCCAAAGGGCATGACCAAGAAATCATAGTGACCCTCATGAGTTTGAAAGGCAGTCTTGGGGATGTCGGCTTCTTGCATACGTATATGGTGGTAGCCAAAAGGAAGATCGAGTTTAGTGAAGTAATGAGCACCACTTAGCTCATCCAAGAGATCATCAATGACATGAATGGGAAACTTGTCCTTGATGGTGAGTTTATTGAGGGTACTAAAGTAAGGATGCATGTGCAAAGTACCTTCTTTATTGAGTATCATCACCACAGGAGAAGAATAAGGGTTAGTACTGGGGCACATAACACCCTCTTGGAGTAGCTCCTGCGCGATTTTCTCAATTTCGTTCTTTTAGGAAAAGGGATCACGATACAGGAGAACATTGGGAGGAAGAATGCCAGGAACAAGGGGGGTGGAATGATCATGAACACCAAAAGAAGGCGAAATTCCCTAAGGATTGGAAAAATAACTTGATGTTTGGAGAGGATAGATTGGAGGTCAAGAGGCACAAAAGGTGTCTCAACTGCTTGAATAGAATGGAGTTGAGAACTAATACCAGAGTGACCTTTATTGAGGAGATTTTCCATGCGATGGGAACTAATGATCTCAGGAGAACTGACTGTGAGGCCTTGGAATTGATATTGTTTTCCCTCCTCTTGGAATTGCATGGTTAATTCATTAAAATCCATAAGAATGGGACCAAATTACTTAACCATTCAACACTGAGCACAATGTCACAACCACCCATGTCAATGGAAATCATATGATATTTTAGGTGGTACTGTCCAATTTGAAGATGTACATTTTCACAATGCCCACCACATTTCATGAACACATCATTGGCTATCATGATTTGAAAATTATTGATGGCACGAATATAGCAATTGGTTTCCTAAGAAATGTGACGATGAATAAAATTATGGGTTCTACAACTGTCAACAAGGATGATGAATTTCCTATGCTTAATATAGCTAATGACCTTGAGGGTTTGTGGAGAAGAGAAGCCAATAAGGTCATGCAAGGAAATGAGTGGGTCAACTTCAGGTGGGTCAGCGGGCTCTTAGGTAGCATCAGGAAGGGAGGGCTCTTCAACAAGGGGAACTATCGCATCTTCTTCAACAACATCTTCTGAAATGGCCATAAAAAGTTTTTTCTCCTTACACTTGTGCCTCGGAAAATATTTTTCATCACAATTATAACAAAGACCTATGACTTTGCATTTAGCCATTTCTTCCCTAGTTAATTTATGGACCTTGAGGGGAGTGGCAGGGGGGGCAGGATTAGTGGGTCGAGGGTGATGAACAAAAGAGGGTTTTTTGTTCTAGGAAAAAACAACTTATTGGGCCTCTTTCGCACATTTAGTAGCTTCCAACCAAGTCTGAGGGTGAGACATGAGAACCTGGGCTCAAATTTCATCATTTAGGCTACTAATAAATAATTCCTGAAGGAATGCATCTAAGATGGCCTTAGTTCGAAAGGCCAAATGCTCAAAAATAGTTATAAAGTCTTCCACTATGCCTGACTGTTTCATCTTGGTCAAATGACTGAGATAGTGGGTATTAATGTCAAAGCATTCATAGAGCTCGACAACAAACTAGGTCCATGCAATATACCACTGACGTGAATTTTTATGCCATTTCCACCATTGCCAGTGTTTAGGATCTAGATAGAGAACAACATAGCGAAGTTTGGACAACTCATCAGTAATGCCATGCAAAGAAAAATAATGCTCCATTTGAGTGACCCAACCCATGGGATTGGAGCCATCAAATTTATTGACCTTAACGCATGGAAGACGGGGGTCACGATGAAAGGAGTTGGATTGAAAATGCAGAGAATGAGAGGAATCAACACCATCTGGTTGGTCCAAGGAGGAAGGACCCGAAGTTCGGTTCAACAAATGGTTGACAACAGACTGAAGGGTGTAAATTGGTTCATGAATTTGGCATCCATGGTGTCAAATTGTTGTTGGACTTGGGTCTCAAATTTTTCAAGGCGGGAATTGGTAGATCCAATCTCAGATGTCACTTGTTGGAGGGATTCCTTGGTTTGATTGATGGAAGCTTGCATGTATTGGTTGCGAGTGTTGGCCATTTGGAAATGGCGAGTGTTGGTAAGGGAAAATAGGTGGGTGGGACCACAAAAAAGGACTTATAAGCGACACGTACCACTACAATCAACGCGAGAGGGGGATTATAATGGGATAGATGGAAAAATATGGATGTTGGGAAGGGGTTGGGTCCACTGAAAAAAAATACTTGAAAATGAAAGGTACTACTGTGATCAAGGAGAAAAGGGGAATCCAACGGGATAGGTCCCAAATAAGTGTTTCGGCGGGACAACTATACTTTTTTTTAATACTCTTGTGGAGTTATAATCTGATATGAAAAATACTATAGTGGTGAAATGCCTAAATTCTTAACAGGAAGAAATGTGTAGTAATTTCACAACCCGAATGCAGGAGGTAAGGTTGCATGACAATAGATCTTGTCTATTCTGCTTCTATTTCCGTCCCAAGGGTTAGGGTATTCAGGGTTTCTATAGACAAGGGTTTTCCCTGTGCTATAGCTCTCTGATATACGTGCAGGGTCCAACAATAGTACTCAACCCAATATCTTAGGGCACCAACTAAGGATTCTAGACTGTACCCTTAGCTTTACTACCCAAATACCCAGGTACTAGAGAGTATCTTCCCGAGTACTATTCTTGGTGACATTGTAGCAGTCAGGGGACTGATCGGTTTATCTATGAAGGGCTTCAGGAGAGCTAAGCCAATCCATATATAGGTGTTGTTTGATGCACTACCACTCAAAGGGGTACCAACAGAGGTTACAAGGGTGGCCAACAATGTGCGCTTAAGTACTAGTTGTAGTTCCTACGTGTGTGCTTCCTCGACCACGACTTTATGTAGTAAATGATAGATCTCTGTAGATTTAAGATGCCGAAATATGTCTTTACCCTGAAAAAAATTAACCCACAATTTTCTGCCAAGGAAAGTGCTCTGATACTACTTGTAAGGTACCATATCGATTATATTAGAAAAAAAGAGAAATAATACAGAGACTAACATCGAAATAGCAATATAATACGGAAATACTTCATAGATAACATCAGAACAACAAATTATATGGAACCGCAATACCATAATTATACCTTTATTGATAGGATACAATGTTCACTTGCCTCTTCAAGGGGGCAATCTCCAACATAACATAGCTCTATTAAAATAATTTCTCAAGACAAAACTTCTCATACCCTCTACTCCTATTTATACTAGATCTCTCTATCCAAAAGAACAATCTAGATGAAGATCTTTCTAGAAGCAGAAACTTCTATTAGGTCTTCTTACTTTTGACTTATTCTTCCTTATTGCTAGGCCTTGTTAATATTGGCCTTTATTACATGGAAAATATTATTCTACCTCCTTGAGGGGTTTGGGAGGTTTGGTCCCTAACACTTTCCTCATACCATGTGACCTGCGATCACCACCACACTTGGCCAATTTCATATCACATATTTCTCTCCATAACTTCTTGTACCCCATTCATTTGGTCTCTCCCTTGGCTATAAGTAGGTGGCCAGTTCTCCCAACTAGTGCATTTGATTTCCTTGGAGAGACATAACCTTTTGCTCTTGTCCACTTAACTTTTGGGTCGAATTTTTCCTAAGAGGCACACATCCCTTGGGTGAGTTGGTCAAGTCCACCCATGCACGCCCTCAATCATCGAAACGACTCTTCTTTTCCGTCTTGGGCGCCCAAGTCCTGCCTTGATTGATTGTCCAACTTGTTGCTTGGCTAGTGTTCCTCGCACGTCTCTTTGGTCGCTCTTATTGGTCACTCTTCTTGATGCACTGATTGCTTGAGTTGCCTTCCTTTCGTTAGACTGACGCCTTGCATGGACTGTCCAAAAAACGTCCTAGCCAATATATCTCTTTGGTGGGGCGGCTAATGCATTAATGGAGCGCCCACCTTATGCTTTCGTCTTCGTCAAGCAAACTTTGATGAAGTCGCTCCATGACACGACACACACCCAAGGAAGCCTAACTCCATCATATAAGAATACTTTTGCCTCCTTAAACCGAAACAAATCCTTTGTCTTTCTGAATCATTTGTCTTGGTTTGCGATGGAATGCACACTCGAGCTAGACTCCCCAAGCCTTACATCACCCCTTTCCAAGCCTTACATCACCCCTTTAAGGACCACTAGAAGGTCATCCTAAATAAAGTGGTTTTCCTTAATTAAGAATAACGAGTCATCCTGCATTTGTAGATTAATTGAAAACTAAATTTTGAGATATTTTCAAAAAAAAATTATCATTTCACAATGTTGTAAAGTTTTTAAAATGTCTAATCTGTCTATGTGTCTTTTAACTTTTTAAATCAATTGCTAATTTATTCTTTTCGCTGTTTTTCGCATACAATGTCTAAAATTGAGATGGACTATATAGTATCTCAAAGAGGATCTCAAAGAGATGACATGCAAATATGATATCAAATACACAAAGGCTGAACTTATGAAGAAGATATAAGGTCTTCTTATCCTAATTTATCCTACTCAAGAAGAGGATAAGGAGGACAAGAGGATTGAGTTCTAGTCACATTCAAAGAAAACACTAACACATCTAGAGAACAAGAAAATTGAGTCTCAAACAACCAATCATTAATCACACCAACATCCATGAAATCATGGTTTCAACTTGGGACTAAGGAACTACTTCATTCTCAATATTGATCAATATAAGGAAGTTTGATGTTAATGATCCCATGACATGGATATTCAATATGGAGCAATTATTTGAACTACACCATGTGTTAAATCTAGAAAAAGGTAACTATTGCATCCTTGTTTTTTAGAACCTATCAATCTGTGTGTTACCAATAACTTTAAGAATGAGAAAAGGTCTATGTTTTCTCTTGGTTCGTTCTTACACTAGAATTGATAACACATTATAGAGATGATAAGAGAAACACATTCTTTAGTGAATTGACAAATCTTAGGAAAATAGGTTCAATTATAGAGGACATTTCTCTCTCTCTCTCTCTCTCTCTCTCTCACTCTTAGAAATCAAGTGGGAACTCCACTCTCTCCCCTCTCCTTGTGGTAGTATGGTGCTTCATTCTAACCTTCATGCTACATTTTGGTGACTCCACTAGGAGTTTGTCCTTAACCCTTCCCCTTGAGTGAAGTCTCCCACTAGCCCTTTCTCTTTTGTGTTGGATTATGAGAACCTTTGTTTTCCCCTATATGTTAGATTTTTGCTTCAGTAACCCTTATTTGATCTATGTTAAAACCAAACCATTTCATCTATGTTAGAACCCATTCATATATATAGATTAGTCAGATTCACTAATGTTCATGATTGAAATGTTTCTAATAATAGCATAGATCCATCTTAAATCTTGATCTATCAAGCACATAGAAAGATCCAATTTCTTAAGTTGCAATTTTTTATTAAATTATTATTTCATTCCATGTCAAATTTACCTATAAGTGTTGTTTTGTTTAAATAAACCCATTTTATTTTTATAATAACAATGATTATTATTTTTAATTATACCAACTTTATGATTTTTTAAAATGTATTACTATTATCTAATGCTAACTCCTCATCACACTAAGGCTTCAATATCTACCCCATATTGGATTGTAGAACACCTCCCTACTCGAGTGCTAATTAATGGCAATAGTATAATTGTCATTAAATTTTTCAAAGCCTATAATCGTGTTTTGATTTGTGTATCATGCTATGGTGATGATGTGATCTAAATTAAAATATCAAGGAATGTTTTTAAAAATCTTTTATTAAATAATTATTATTTTTAAAATTTTAGTCCAACCATATTTTTATTTAAAAATTATTTAAATCATTTTTGTTTTAATATTTGTATATATCTATTTAAATAAATTTTATTTTAATATATATTAGATTTTTTTTTTTAAATATAAAATTTTTCAATATTTAATTTATTCGTATACATTTTAATTTTTAAATTATTAAGTAATATTTTAATATATTTAAATTAACAATTAATATTTTAATATATTTTGAAACAATGTTTCTAAAGTATGACTTAAAATTGTTCATATTTGGTTAAGGGTTTTTTTTTGAACAGATTAATAGTCTAAAATCCAAAGATATTTGGGATGAGTGAAAACTTACTTGTTAGGGGGTTGGTGAAACTTTGGTTGGATGGCAGAATCATCCAAAGTTCCCAATGTCCTATCACACCGCAACTATTCAACAAGTGGTAAAACCACACTGACTTACTTGGCTAAGACTATGTCTTACTTCTTCATTTCATTTATTACTTATTTGTTATACATGAAAATTATTATAAATCCATATTTTTCACAATGCCCACCACATTTCATGGACCCACCATTTTTTACAACGCCCACCACATTTCATGGACCCACCATTTGCGTTTCAACTGTATGCTGCTTCTTGTATCGTGTAAAATATTACTATATATTAGTACTCATTCATATCACATGATTTCCAATACAGATGATTAGGTAACAGGTTATTTTTAGGAAGCAATACCCACGTAGCTATGGGGTGTTATAGGTATTAAATGTTTTGCATCTTGAGGTGTGTGCTGTTTCATCAAAAGTTATTTCGTAGCTACCAGGTATTAAATGTTTTGCATATTGAGATGTGAGCTGTTGCATTCAAAATTATTTTTATGTAACCGTATTTAATACTTTGTATTTATATACTTATTTAAGAGTAGGTTAAGTTGGGAGTAATTTTTCTTTTTCTTTTTGGGTAGGTCTTTTCGTAGTGAGCTTTTAAATTTTTGGTCAATTCAGAATTTTAGTTTATTTTTTTAGCATCTGAATTGGTTTAAAATGGGACAAAATCCCAAAAATAAGATTCTGAAATACAATCTGCACTTTGATCACAGACTACCCTGAAAATCTAACCAGATTCAAGTCCATTTATTTTTGCCTAAAAAACAGATATGTTTGCTCTCCACAGATATGTTTGCTCTCCAGTTAACCTACTTCCTACTCAGTTAGCGGATCTATTTGCATCTAGAAAGTTATTGTTATTTAACTGTCTACACCTCAACATGGGGAGTATTTAATACCTTGTAACTATATACTTATTGCGTGTCCATCTTTGGCATGTGAAAACTTCGAACAAAATCTCATTTATCAAAGAAACTGACAGATCTTTAAAAAAACACTGACCCATCTTTGGAGGTTGGGAATTTAATTTTTCGATGAAAAACTACAAACATAATTAACCATCTCAGCTGTGCAAAAATTGATCAGGAAATGGATTTATACGCCATAACATTGAACAGCTGGCCAGCAAGATAGAAGGGTAACTCATCATTTTCAACTACCATGTCAAATAGAAAATGCTATGCACCCTTTTAATAGTTGTATGTGTATTCAGATAAAAACGAGATTTTATAAAGAAATTTTCTCAGAGATATTTTATTTTGAGAAACAATTTTTCTCTTAACATCCTCAGTATTGGCTTGCATTAAGCCATGAGAACTTTGAGAATGAAACAGAAAGAATCTACTGATCATAAAGATGGGGCGGTCTTCTCAAGGCTGTTAGTTTAATTTAAGAGGTGCCACTGGTTTTTATGTTGATTATCACTGGATTTTGTATTTAGACGATCAAAATTTTTCCATATTTAAATCTTTGGGCATTTTTCATAGAGGGCGATGCTTTTTTAAAGAGATGAGCATGTTCCTCTCTTAATAAACTATGTAGACTCATTTTTTGTATGACAATGTTTATTTTTCCCTTCACACATTTAAAGATATAAAATTTCTTGTCAAATTATCTTTCTTTCTGTTGGAAATTTTTTATATGGATTTACAATTTTTATTTTATTTTATTAAGTTTGTAAATTTTGATATTATTTCAAAAAAAAAATTGTTATTTGTCTTTGCCTTTAAATAAACAAATTTATAAAAATATATTTAAATTTTAATGATTTAAGTATGTGGATGAATTATTCATTTTCACTAAGAGGTTAAGTTGCGATTAGAAGTAGTATTTGGTCTCATGTATGCGGTTAAACACTCCTAAAAAGCATATGATCAAGTGTAGATAGTCTTATGATGACCACAAGGGATTATGTCTTCTTGCAGGGACTATCTAGGCTAAAGCCATCATTTGGTCCTAGAGTAAGACCTAAAACTGCTTCTAATTGGCTAAGAGTTCATCTTCGTCTTACCTAAGGAAATAGGTTAACAGTGATGAGTTAGCCTACATTAATGGATAGTAGCAAGTGATGGTTGTCCTCACTACCAATTGACAACTGAACTATGATAGGTTAAGTATGAATGATTGCATGTGAATTATTTCAATGTTCTTCAAATGCATGAACCAACTACCTTAGTTCTCTCCAAACTTTGGAATCCCACACATGAGGAATGCTTACTTGGACTAAGGTGTAACACACATTTTAAGGGTTTGAAGGGGCAATGTCCTTAGCAACCTCATGTAATTACTCAAATGGGGAGTTTAAGGATAGTGGCCACATCGAGCTATAAAATTTGGTGTAGAGAACAACATGCACACTTAGCTTTAAATTATGCATGCCAAGTTCCGACTCCTGACATACACCATTCAACATTTCATACTCTGAAATATAGAAAAGTATCTATATTTGGTAGTGCTCTTCATTTCCCTTGTGACATGCCATTCGGAAAAAAATGTCTATTACTAAGTTGATATACATAACATTTGTATGTCATGGAATTATTTTTATGAGATAAATGACTCTCTATATGAAATTAATAGCCCACATTCATCTAGAGAAATAGTTCACGGTAACATATAAGCTATAATCTACCATGATACTTATGCAAATGAGGGCATCCACAAGAGAGTGATGCTTCCCCAGTGTACAATAATTGATTGAAAGAGTTTCTAAGAATTTTTTGAGTTGAAAAATTAATGTTTTTCTTTCTAAGAATTTTTGAAAATTTGTTACTAGTCCCTTGAATGAAGGGCAGGTAGGCTTGGTAAACAATAAAAAATGATTTTTTTTCTTTTTGCACTAAGAGTAAGTAGGTGAAATACAACCTAGTATGGGGGAATATGTTGAGGCCATGATTTGTGTAAAACTTGACATGGAATGAAATAATAATAATAGTTTATAGATTAAGAAATTGGATCTCTTTCAGTGCTTGATTGATCCAGATTTAAGATGGACCACCACTCAAAGGTGAAGGATATCCTTGGCAAGCCATGTGCGGTGGTTTAAGGTATGTTCTTTGATGCAGACCCCCTATCCCTCCTGAGGGTTGCACGATCTCCCGGTCAGGTTCTTCTGGTTCGGGGCTGAAATGGCTCTTCTGGTTCCGAGCTGGAACCTCCCTCTTCAAATCCACAGGTCCTTCTCTGTGTTCACTTGTGCGATCAAGCGCTAGGCTTATGCTCTGCATTCCTTGTGATCGTGGACATGACCATCGACTTGGCCCAAAAGGCGTGCGCATTTCGCGACCCGGGATTTCCAATATGACAAGTCCTGAGCTCCTCCAAGTCCCGAAACTACGATGAGGGCTAACGAAGGTTAGCTCCTCCCCTTTGCCAACTCACGTGACCACACACCCATGACCACAAGCTTTACCATGAAAGCGCATTGTGGTTTGCATTATCAGAACCTGCGATACAAGGCGCCTGACCCCTCAAAGCCACAAATGTCGAAATCCCGATGATGCGAGATATACAACTCAGATCTCTCTTGGATTGATGACTATGCTTATTTTTGCATTTCACATTTCATGACTTCATGTCTTACGAAGTTGTCCACTCCTCTCCCCAGTCGCCGAAATCATGAAATCTCCCCTCACTATAGATCAACGATTCTAGGCCTTCGAAGATCTGACGGCTCCGATCTTTTCAGGGTTCCACCAGTCGAGAGTCCCACACTGTTGACCCTTGTACTCCCGGTTGCTGAAATATCGAAAGCTTGAGGTGCTTGATCAATGGCTCACAACACCCTCCAGATCTACGGTCAGATCTCTTGCCCATCACTAACCTCCTCACAAATCCACTTGATCCAACGGCTTGTGGGGTCTCGCGTTCCTCCTCCTGAGCTTTCACTCACTTCAAAATCAGAAGACTTTCCAAGTCTTTGAAGGCTTGGCCTTTGCTTCTTCTGGGGAATGGGTTCCTGGATCTCGATAACACTTTCCGACGTGTTCCTCCTGAGCTTTATCTGGTTCAGACTTCGATTTCCCGCGCACTCCTTGCATCTGAGGGATTTCGATAACTCAGATCCATAGTATTTATCATAGAGAAATTCCTCCCGATTTCCTTGCGTTCCTCTCTGGTTTGATGCACACCTTGCAGAGATTCAAATGAAGAGAAACAATTGAAACTAAAAACTAACAGTGATAGTTCCGTTCACGAAAACAAAAATAATAGGAAAATCGCAAATAACATTCATACACATGCATTTGGCTCAATTTCCCTTCTGTTCTATTCACAAGTGCCAAAACGAATACCAGAACATATTCTGATTACAATGGCTTTTTTTTTTTGAAGGTTTTTGGGGCTTCTGCTAACTTTTCTATTCTAAAATTCATCCTATCCTATCTTAGTCCAGTCACACTTCAGAGCCGTAGTGGAAAATCCTGCTCCGCTTTTGATTTTCAAAACGTGCCTTAAAGGGTAAAATTCAGTACTAGCTTAAGCATGCCTCCAAAGGTAAATTCTGACGCTTAGGTAAGGCAGATTTCAAAATCGACTACAATTGTCAACGTTGAATTTATGGAAGAACTCTCATGTGTTCAGTGGTACTGCCTCTGCGTGCTTTCCAACGATGTTCCTGCATCACACTCCCCATGACAAAAATTCATGGACTCCTGTCCATGAGCTCCTCTACTGATTTTCCCTACTTCTGGTTGGCAGCTTCATTTTCCCAACTGGCATCTTCGATTGGGTGTCCCTTCCATTTGACCAGATACTCAAAATAATTCTTCCTCCTGGTCTTCTTGCCAATCCTCTGATCAACAATTTTCTCCATCTGTAACTTTTCTTCCACAGGCATCTATTTCTCCCACTGAATCTTTCCTTGAGCTTCTGACCCTTATGTGTCATCCTTCCTGTACGGATATAGGTCTGAAACATTGAATATGGGTGAAATGACCACACCATCTCATAGCTCGATCTCATAGGGGTTTGCGTCAAACTTCCTTAAGATCTTACGGGGTCCTATCTTTTTCATCTTCAACTTATTGTATGTTCCCTAGGGAACCTTTCCTTCCCGAGATGCGCTAAAAATTGATCTCCTACTTCAAATTGAAGTTCCCTGCGATGGTAATCAGCTCTATGCTTATATTTCTGATTAGAACTCTCCAATTGTCCTTTGATATGGCTATGGAGTCGCACCATCTCCACAACAAAATCCTCCGCTTCGACGCTCCTCGTCTCACCTTGTTCCAAGTCTCTCAACTCTGACACTCCCCTGGGTTGCATTCCATAGATTATTTGGAATGGACTCCTTCCAGTGCTCTTGTTTTGTGAGTTGTTGTATGAAAATTCTGCTTGTGGCAGAATCTGATCCCACTGGTTATGATGTTTAGTAACTAGACTCCTTAATAAATTCCCCAAACTTCTATTTACCACTTCAGTCTGCCCATCTGTTTGAGGGTGATAAGCTGAGTTGAAGGACAAATTCGTCCCCATCTTCTTCCACAACGTCCTCCAAAAGTGACCAACAAATTTTTTGTCTCTGTCTAAGACAATTCTCCTGGGTAGGCCGTGAAGTCTCACAACTTCTTTGAAAAACAGATTTGCAACATGCGTTGTGTCATTGGTCTTCTGGCATGGGATGAAATGTGCCATATTTGAAAATCTATCCACCACCACAAATATGGAATCGAATCATCTTTGTGTTCTTGACAATCCCAACACAAAATCTATTCTTATTGCATCCCAAGGCCTCTCTGGTATTGGCAATGGTTGATACAACCCAGTGTTCTATCTTTTCCCCTTAGCATGTTGGCAGATTCTACATCTGTTCACAAACTTTATCACTTCTGTTCTCATACCTGGCCAATAGTATGAGTTTCTCAAATGTGCAAACGTTTTATCATGGCCGAAATGTCCAGCCAATCCTCCATTGTTCTTTTCCTTCAAAAGATTATCCCTTATTGAGAATTTTGGTATGCACAATTGATGCCCTCTAAACAACAGTCCTTCCTGAATCATGTATTTTGTCCACTGACTTCTATCTGTCAACACGGGATTAACACATGCCTCATATGCCTCCTTGAAATTTACATCATCATGATACATGTTCTTAAGGTGTTCAAACCCCAAAGTCTTCACTTGGAATTCTTGCATGATCAAACATTTCCTACTTAATGCATCAACAACCTTGTTAGCATTCCCAACAATATGTTTTATGACAAAAGTAAAACTTTTCATAAATTCAAACCATTTTGCATGCCTCTGATTCAGTTTTTCCTGTCTGGTTATGAATTGTAAAGCTTGGTTATCGCTATACAAGACAAACTCTTACGGGAGAAGATAATGCCTCCATTTCTTCAAAGCTTGAATTATGGCATAAAACTCCTTGTCATATGTGGAGTATTTCTTCTTAGTCTCATTTAGCTTCTCACTGAAATAGGCAACAGGTCTATTATCCTGACTCAAAATTGCCCCTATTGCAATTTCGCTCACATCACATCTCACCTTAAATGTCTTTTTGAAATTTGGAAAGACTAAAATTGGTCATTTCGTTATCTTCTCCTTTATTATATTGAAGCTCCTTTCAGCCTCCTCTGTCCATTTAAAAGACTTGTGCCACTTCTTTACTGTATCCATAATGGGTGCACAAATCCCACTGAAGTCTCTAATGAACTTCCTATAGAAGCTCGCTAATCCATGGAAGCTCCTTACCTCGAACATGCGTCTTGGTGATGACCATTCTCTAATCGCTTTCACCTTCTCTGGATCCATCTTCAGTTCATTCGAAGAGATCATGAAACCCAAACAAATGAGTTATGTCTTCATAAAAGAGGACTTCTTCAAATTGATCAACAACTTCTCCTGCTGCAGCCTCCTCATTACTAGTGTTAGGTGCCTCAAATGCTCCTCTTTATTCCTGCTAAAGATTAGTATATCATCCAGATATACAACCA
>SNQJ01S0036564.1:210156-221006 GCA_010110895.2 Picea sitchensis
CTGGCCTTTGAACTTTGTGTTACAATGAGGCTCGAAGGCTTATATATTATTGAGAAACAATGGAAAACCCTAAACATCCAAAAACCTAACACTAGGAGATCAAATGCCAGAATATGGGTCCCGTTGGGGTAATTTGGTACATCAATTTCCCGGGGTCGTAACTTTGGCATACTATCTCCATTTGACGCACATGATACATCATTAGGAAGATCTATCCAAGGAGTACACTATTGATAGGGAATATTGAGTCCAAAACAAACTCATATTATCCAGAGCATTCCTTCCCAAAAAATGCCGTTTAGGGCCTCAAAACGGCTCTGGAAGTTCAGGACCCAAAAAACTGCTAAAAATAATAAATTGTGCTACAATTAAGGAAATTGAAAAAAACTAAAAGAAACAATGGTGTGGGTCCAAGTTGAATAGGTGGGTGGCCATCAATATACACCTGGATTAGTCCCTTTCCTTGAACTCATCCAGATGCTTTGTCAAATCCTATAACCTTTCTTCCATTTCCTTTGATGGTTTTGGCTATGGTTGGATTACTTATCCCAAGGATGCAAGCTCCTTCCTTATAGGTTGCACTTGGTTTTCATCCATCAGTTCCAGCTATTCGTTGAATGGGAAATATGATGCGAAATGGTTAAGCTTTCACAAGAAATAATGAATTGGCTTACCTCTAGGGTCAAGTAATTCTCCTTGCCTCATTTCCTTTACTTCGCTTCTATCCTGGACCTCCTCCTTCATGAGTGACTCCACCCTTTTCGAGCTCAAAGTTTTGGTTTAGTTCATGAGCTCTTTGTTGCACAATTTCTACTATGCATTGACTTGTTTCTTTTTCTTTGGGAAATACTTTGTGAAATTGTTCCATGAACATACTTCACATATGATAGAGATGATGTCTTCAAATGAATTCGGCTATTCCATGACAACAATGATGGTGGACATGGACTCACCCTCCTTGGGAAAATCTAAATCTGAGACTTGGCAGTCTTCATCCATTGAGAGAGTCTTATGTATTTCATCCCACGAATCCCACCATGCAGTTATCGACCTGATCTTATCTAATATTTTATCGATTGATTCCATGATCATTTGCCATTCTTCATCAAGGCTTGGCTTTGTTTTGTCATTGGTCATCACTTCCTTCAGGTGTTTGTCACTATTTTCACACATGTATGTTGTATGTGATCGTTGTTGCAACTTTGTGGTTGTTTCCCTTCTTTCACACCACATAATTTCCTTTACAACAACCTTTCCTATCCACAAGTGTGCCCCTCCCTCACAATTGTTCTAACTATAATTATGGGGAAGGGTCAAATATGCTATTATAAACTCACCAAACCATCCACCAAACCAAATCTGCATAGTTTGCTATGATGTGTGATTCATTTCTTGCTGTGATACCACTTGTTAGGGAGTTGGAGAACCTTCGGGTGGATGGAAGAATCATCCAATGTTCCCACTGTGGCATCACGACTGTTCAACTGGTGACAAAGCCACACCGAATTACTTGGCCTGGACTACGCCTTACTTCTTCATTTCGTTTATTACTTATTTGTTATGTTTGTTTCTTATACTTAGCTAATACAACAAATAAAGAACATGTATACACAATAACAACGAAATGTGAAAGTGGGTATCCAAACCAACCTAACACCCAAATTATTAATACAAAACAATAGTGTGTCGAGCCTATCTTGTGCCACACACAAATAAAGTTTACAGCAGGAGATTCTACTCGGTTTACACAAAGAAATTGTGCAAAAAAACAAGACCCTTCTTTGGAAAGTGAACATGTGCATCCTTCCTTCATTTCCTCAGACAAGAACGAAAACTCTCTTTGTCATGCTTCATCTACGAAAAACATGCTGCCTTTTTGTAAGGTACTAGATCTATTATTTTAGTAGAAAAGAGAAATGATGTAGAAAATAACTCTAAGATAGCAACAAAATATGAAAATACTGCAGAGATAACAGTGGAACAACAAATTATATGGATCCACAACATCAAAATTATACCTTTATGATAGGAAACAATGTTCACTTGTCTCTTCGAGGGGGAAACCTCCAATAGAGAATAACTCTATTAAAATAATTTCTCAAGAAAAAACTTCTCATACTCTCTACTCCTATTTATACTAAATCTATCTATCCAAAAGAATAATCTAGAGAAAGATCCTTCTAGAAGTGGAAGCTTATGTTAGGTCTTCTTACATTTGAATTATTCTTCCTTATTGCTAGGACTTATTAAAATTGGCATTTATTACATGGAAATATATTATCTAGCTACGTGAAGGGTTAGGGAGGTTAGGTCCCTAACATTACCTCCCCCTTAAAATCAACCTTGTCCTCAAGGCTTGAGATGAGGAAATTTTTGCAGAATGGTAGCTGGCTCCCAGGTGGCATCTGCTGGAGTTGTATCTTTCCACTGGAATAACACTTCCTTGATGGTGCACTAACAAAGATGATGCTCACGCTGGTCCACAAATGCTTGGGGATGCAACTAGATGGAGCCTTATTCATCCACCTCGAGAAGGGTGGTTTTAGTTTGAAACTTAGTTCCAATCACCTTCTTTAAGCAGGAGACATGAAAAACAAGATGGAGCTTAGAATGATTAGGAAAAGATAACTGATAGGACACCTATCCCCCATGCTTGAGAATTGTATAAGGACCATAAAATGTGGGAGCCAGTCTCTGATAATGGTCGGCCTTGAGTGAAGTTTTCTTATAAGATTTCAATTGAAGAAACACCTGGTCTCCTTCAACAAATTGACATTCGGAGAGACCTTGATATGCCTGTTTCTTCCTGTGATTCTAAGCCATGACCAAATTATCTTTGAGGGTAGGGAGAATAGCATCTTGAACTATAAGTATTTTATAAACTGCATGGACCTTCAAGACATATGACATGTAGGAGAGAAATAAAGTTGGCTTTTGTCCATATACTTCTTCAAAAGGAGTCATGCAAGTAGCTATATGGTAAGAAGTATTGCACCACCATTCAACTAATGGTAACCATTGAGCCCACTTATTTTTCCTTTCAGATGTAAAACACCTCAAATATGTTTCCAAACACTTGTTGACAACTTTATTTTGACCATCAGTCTGGGGATGATAAGTTGTGATGAGATGCAATTGGGTGCCATGTAGCCTAAATAATTCTTGCCAAAAATTGCTGGTGAAAGTGGGATCTCGATCATAAACAATAAAATGAGGCATGCCATGAAGCTTCAAGATATGATCCATGAACAGTTAAGCCACAATGGATGGGGTAAATGGGTGTTGAAGAGCATAGAAATGGGCATAATTGGAAATATGATCAACAACCACCATGATGACTGACTTATTTCCCAATTTAGGTAAGTCCAGAATAAAATCCATAGAAGTTGCAGTTGAAGAAACACCTGGTCTCCTTCAACAAATTAACGTTCAGAGCGACCTTGATATTCTTGTTTCTTCATGCAATTCTAATCCATGACCAAATTCTCTTTGAGGGTATGGAGAATAGCATCTTGAATTGTAAGCATTTGGTAAACTACATGGACCTTCAAGACACCTGACATGTAGGAGAGAACGAAAGGTGACTTTTGTCCATATACTTCTTCAAAAGGAGTCATGAAAGTAGCTATATGGTAGGAAGTATTGCACCACCATTCAACTAATGGTAACCATTGAGCCCACTTATTTTTCCTTTCATATGAAAAACACCTCAAATATGTTTACAAACACTTGTTGACAACTTTAGTTTGACCATCAGTCTAGGGATGATAGGTTGTGCTAAGATGCAATTTGGTGCCATGTAGCCTAAATAGTTTTTGCCAAATATTGCTGGTGAAAGTGGGATATCGATCATAAACAATAAAATGAGGCATTCCATGAAGATTGAAGACATGATCCATGAAAAGTTAAGCCACAATGGATGCATTAAATGGGTGTTGAAGAGCACAGAAATGAGCATACTTGGAAATATGATCAACGACCACCATGATGACTGACTTATTTCCCAATTTAGGTAAGCCCACAATAAAATCCATTGATATGTCCCTTCAAATAGTGGGTGGAATCAAAAGAGGTTGTGGTGTGCTGGGATATTTGATTGTTTCACCCTTGTTGCATTGAAAATAATCACATTCTACCACAAAAGTGTGAATGTCCTTTTTCATGCCATCCCATAAAAAATAACGTTTGACCTGATCATAGGTTTTGGTAAACCATGAGTGCGCAACTGTGGGTGTATCATGAAGCTTAAAAAGAACCATGGATTTAAGTTGTGACTATTTACTTAAATACAAACAACCTTTGTAGCGAAGATCATCATTGTGCCAAGAGTAAAAGGGGAAACTAGAGAATTGGCTTGCAATTGTTGGATCAAATGCAAAATTTTGGGATCTTGTAGCCTTTCCCGGCGAATATCTTGGAGCCAATATGGTACAATGAAGGAGAGGGAGAAAAAGGACCCGTCATCTTCATATTTTATGGAAAGAGCGTCAACAACCACATTTTATTTTACTTTCTTTTAAATGATCTCATAATCATATCCAAAGAGCTCAGTCACCCATTTTTGTTGCTTCAGGGAGGAAGGTTGTTGCTCTAGAAAATACTTGAGGCTTTGATGATATGTATTAATTTGGAAGCGTTGCCCCAATAGATAAGGGTGCGAGAGATCCATTGCATGCAGAATAGTCAACATTTCCTTTTCATAGATTGATTGGCCAAATGGCACCCTGATAATTGTCTACTGGTAAAGGCCAAAATTTGACCATATTGCATAAGGACTGCTCCAACTCATCTCTTGGAAGCATCACATTCCAGGAAAAAGGTCTTTGTGAAATAAGGAAGGGCCAAGACCAGAGTGGTGCACATAGCCGCCTTCAAGGCTTGAAAGCCCTGATCAACTACGGGAGTGCAAGTGAAAGAATTATTTTTAAGGAGAGCAGTGAGAGGCGCCATAATATTTCCATATTTCTTAACAAACTTACGATAATAACCTTTTAAACCTAGAAAACCACGCAAGCTTTTGATAGTCTTGGGGCAAGCCCAATCCTGCATTGCTTCAATCTTCTTAAGATCCACCCAGACAACGACCTTTCCAACAATATGACCCAAATACTCGACTTCTAAGGCGCCAAAGGAAAATTTAGTGTGTTTGAGGAAAAGTTGGTGCTGAGAGAGTAGATGGAGAACTTGATCCAAATAGAAAATATGGGATGGCCAAGTTTTACTATAGATTAGAATATCCTCAAAGAAAACTATGGCAAAATGACGAAGAAAAGGATGGAAGACATTTTCCATGAGTCTTTGGAAGGTGGAGGGGGCATTACATAGGCAAAAGGGCATGACCAAGAAATCATAGTGACCCTCATGAGTTTGAAAGGAAGTCTTGGGGATGTCGGCTTCTTGCATACATATATGGTGGTAGCCAAAAGGAAGATCGAGTTTAGTGAAGTAATGAGCACCACTTAGCTCATCCAAGAGATCATCAATGACATGAATGGGAAACTTGTCCTTGATGGAGAGTTTTTTGAGGGCACGAAAGTCAGGACACATGTGTAAAGTACTTTCTTTATTGAGTACCATCACCACAAGAAAAGAATAAGGGCTGGTACTGTGATGCAGGAGCATCGCTCTACGTCAGCAGCCAGCCAGCCAGCCACGTCAGTGCGCATGCATTAAAAGCTGAAGGGAGGCACAGCCTCATTCGAATTCAAATTGAGTGTAAATTTAATGTGCTTAGGCTGTTGAGCTAGGGAAGCCGTGCCTTTGAGCAGGTGTTAGGTAGATCGACCTTTATTGTAAGATCGACTGAGATCTAGATCCAAGTGCTGGACCAGATAGCCATTGATTGTAATTGAATAGGGTAGATAAATCCTGGAGGGAAGCGCTCGCTGAGTCCCTCAGGTAAAAGAGATTTTGAGATCTCATTTTGAGTTAGTTGAGGTAGAGAAGAGAGGATCCAGAGAGAGCTCAGGAACACCATTGTAAAGATACAGGCATTGTTGCCATTTATTAATATAAACAAAGCAGTTTTTCCTGCATATTCTGTGTATATGGATGTCTGTGTGTGTTCCCTATGTATGTTGTGAATGTATAATTGTTGAAGCATTTGCAGGGAGTTTGTGTGATTTCAGGTTCGAGAGGTCTTTGAGGTTTCATGTCAGGAGGGCATGACAGAGTGTTGCAGACTCTAAACACCAGTGCACAGAGGTTGCACTTCTGAATTCTGAGGAGTTAGACAAAGACGTGCTGAGGCACAGGACTGGAATCATCAACTCAGGAAGAAGACTTGTGAGGTTGTTGAACACCTCAAGAGGCAAGGCTGTGTGGGTGAGAACATAGTTGTAGATAGAATCGTTGGAGGATTCTGTAGAGCTCTGCCAAGTGGGCATTGAGCGTGTGTACAGTGGTGCACAGAGAAAGAAGAACTCTGTTGAGAGTTTGAAGAAGACCAGAATCACTGAGAATTATGAGAGCTCTACCAGAAGGGCATTGAGCAAGTGCAAGGAGTGCACAGAAGGAACCCAGAACTACTGAACGTTCTGTGGAGAAGATACCCCGCCAGGAGGGCGTCGAGAAAGTGTGCAAGCAGGCACAGGAGAACAGGGAACTCTTTGAGTTCTGTCGTTTGAAGGAAGAATCCAAGAAAGGATCTTCATGGTGTTACTAAACACCCATAAGAACTCAGTGAGAGGGTCTCTTGAGCAGAAGGATAGCCAGGGAGGCATCCATCTCTTTCTCCATATGTGGGAGAAGGAAGACAAAATCCCTTAGGGGTTTGAGTGTTTCCATAAGCTCAGGAGGGACAACACCAGCATGTGCGTGAGAAGACTCTATAAGGAGTGTAGGAGTCGAAGAATCCTCTGAGGATTCGAAGAAGAAAGCTCAGGAAGGAGAGTACTTTACGCACGAGGTCGTAACTGCAAGGAGTGCAGAGACCGAAGACAACTTGGGAAGAGTTCAGAGTACCCAAAGCTCAGGAGGGTTAGCGTTGTATACGCGCAACGAGACTCAAGGTCGAAGAGTTCGCAGAGGAGCAAGCAGATAAGGTTTGAGACCTTGAAGAAGCTAAATTCCTCCTAAGTGCAGAGGAGAAAGCGTAGGAAGCTTGAGGGAGCACAGTAGCCGTCAGATTGGCTAGAGCACAGATCTGGACCATCGAGTAGTTCACATCTAGGAGGAGCGCCAGAAGAAGTGCACAGGAGAGGAGGACTGACAGCCATTGGATCTCACTCTGAAATCCTGACATCTGTGGGATTGGGAGGAGTAGCGCACAGTTTAGCCTTAGGAGGAGGAGCGCACAGAAGAACAGATCTGGGCCATCAGATCTGAGGAGGAATCCCGTCAGCCGTCAGATCTGCGGGAGCTGCGGGGAAGTTAACTCCATGAATAGGAAGAGAGAAGTCCTGACACAAGGAGCCATCGGGATATCGACCATCGGGAATTTGGGATTCTCGAGGTCGTAAGAACTGGAGCAGTGCAAGTCGCGAAATCCTAATGGGATCTGGACCATCCGTTGGCAGAGGGACACGTGGTAGAGATCCAACGCCATCCGCGTTAAGGCGCATCAGGAAATCGACATTCCCATTGACAAGAGATTGGGGAAAATCCAGGTCGGAAACCCCGACATAATCTAGACCATCCGTTCGGTGGGCAGGTGGCAGGAATCCCTTGAAGGATCGAGATATCAACATTCGGAGAATCAGAGTTCTTGAGGTCGAGGGAAACAGGGCATCGAAAGTCCCGAAATCCCGACGTAATCGGGATCATCCGTTGGAGGGACGCGTGGAAACCATCAGTGTGCAGGGGGGAAATCTGTGACAAGAGTCAGTGTGGAGACAGGTGTCAGTCACCTAGGAAGAGTCAGAAATTGGGATATCGGAGATCCCGTGCACAAGGAGTTCAGCATTTTGAAACTGCGAACCCCGAAACTCTGATGGAGGGTTCGACTGCGGTCACGTGGAGACAGGTCATGTGGACCATGCTCTATCCAGGAGGGCTAGCACTCAAAGGAGAACTCATCGAGAATGGGAAGCTAAAATCCCGATAGGGAAGTATAGGACTACGGTCCTATGCAATTGGTCACATGAGCCAAGAGCTATTGTCAGAAGGGCTAGCACGAGGTAAAGGCGCTCATCGCAAATCGGGGATTAGAGAGTGTAGTGACTCTCAACAGCGTAAACGTCGAAACCCCGAAATCCCGATATCAAGTTGGGGATAACCATGGCTAAATGCAGAGGCCGTGAGGAAGTGAGAAAGGACCTGTGGATCGGGTAATTGAAGAAGTGATTCCCGAGGAAATCTAAAGAGCCAATTCGGCTCAGCAGAAAGGGGATTTGTAAACGATCCTGAGAGCAGGCGAGTTGGAGGTGTAGGAACATCATCGTTTGCATCAAGTGGTATCAGAGCGAGTTATTGTTTGTATATTTCAGGCAAGGGGAGAAAATAGGAAAACGGAAGAAAACAAAGTTACTGAAGACTCTGTAGGTGATTGCTTGCAGGTAGGCAACAGTCCATAGACAGTCAGCAGGATTGTGAGAGGATGATGAAGCTGAGCACTCAGGATTGCAGGAGTGACAGCAGTAGGTTTTCCAAGGAGGCAGATAGGGACAGCGCAATGGCTATTGAAGGCCATAGAAAGAAGAGCAAGGCAGAAAAGCTTGCCGAATGGGAAGAAGAAGAGACTAGAAAGTTCTATGAATTAAAAGCAAACATAGAGAAGCTGGAATTGCGGATGAGGCAGGAAAAGAAAGCCAAGCTGAGATGGGTATGTGAATGGCCCATGAAGGAACCGAAGGTGAAATGGCCAGTCAAGGAGCTGATGGTCAAAAGACAGCGCAGGCTGTTAAAGAGATGGTTGAGGTATGCTGAAAACCTTAGGGCCATAGAAGAAAAGATGATTGATCACTGTTGGCCAGAGACTGGAAATAGTCTCGATGATTGGGATGATGAAGAAGATGAATTGGGATCGTCTGATGATCTCAAAGACTGCCAGGAGGGTAGAGAAGAAGAAATTCCAGATTGCC
Organism: Picea sitchensis; assembly: GCA_010110895.2. Taxonomy (NCBI): domain Eukaryota; kingdom Viridiplantae; phylum Streptophyta; class Pinopsida; order Pinales; family Pinaceae; genus Picea; species Picea sitchensis. The sequence continues at coordinate 219,177 of SNQJ01S0036564.1, forward strand.
AAGAGGGCAACGAGTTGAGATCAGTTGAGGATCTCACAGACTGTCATGAGGACAACCAAAGAGTTTCAATTTGCCAGTTGGGCAATGATCAAATATCGCTGAGGGATCTCAAAGATTTCCAGGAGGGCAGCGGAAGCAGGGCAGAGATGAACATCTGAGACCATTTCAAGGTCTCATGGAGAGGTCAATTCAGCAGGGGTTGCTGATGAAGATTGGATCAGTTGATCTCATAGTCTGCCAGGAGGGCAGCGGAAACATCCCATATTGCCAGGTGGAAAGGGATGAGCATATGAGACTATCTGTGGGTCTCATAAACTCAGAAATGACTTGGAATAAGCCAGGGGAGCTGACAGAGCAGGTGAGCTCAAAGAGGAATTGGGATCAGTAGGTGCAACTGACAAAAGAGGAGGAAGATCAGAATGGTATTCTGATTATTGGGGGAATACAAGTATTCCTACCATCTACCCACGAGGAGGCATAAAATTCTGTTGCAGATGATACAACAGCAATAGATGAACATTTAGCTATGACTGACAAAAGAAAATTAGAACTGACAATGACTGTCGAAGAAAAAGAGTTGGAGCAGACTTTGGGAGCTGCCCAAGCAGATGAACAAAATGAGCATTCAGTGGAATGGCTCAATGATTTCAGCCAACGAGCTGAGAGAGCTGCAGCACTGAAGCTGACAGCAGAAGTGGAAGAAGAAGATGAGCATCCTGAGGGATGGCTCAATAGTTTCAGCCAGGGGACTGAAAAGAACGAAGCTATAGCACTGAAGCTAGCAGCAAAGGAAGCCAAAGAGCAGGAAGATAAAATTATCACTCCATGGGAGATGGAGCTGAAAATGTTGGAGGATTGGTTGAACAATCTAGGGCCAGCAAGAGGACTGACAAAATTTGAACTGTCAGGGAGGATGACTGAGCAGCGGGTCAGTCAAGAAGAGATTGCAGAACTGAAGTCTGCAGCAGAGTGGCAATTGAAGGCCACAGATGAAGATGAAGAAGATAGCATGGGAGATCATGGTGATCTGCCCAATTGCAGAAAATTTTTGCAGCTGAGGAGACTGCAAGAACAACACCAGCCACTGGAGCAGCTGGATGCAATGATAGAGGAGATCAGAAAGCTGATGTTGGGATCAGCAAAGACTGCCAGCAGGGAGCAGCTGGATAGAAGGAAAGAAGAGGCAACAACAACGACGCAGCAGAAGCAACAACAACAGCAAAATGGAACAGATGAAAAGCTCCAAAGATTTGTTTGGGATCTAGGAGGATTTCCAACAGCTACAGGGGAAGCTCATGAGCAGGATATCATGATTTTTGCAGCTGTGGAGTATGATGCAAAAGCATCGATCCACGTCATCAGCCAGCCAGCCAACCACGTCAGTGCGCATGCATTAAAAGCTGAAGGGAGGCGCAGGCTCATTCGAATTCGAATTGAATGTAAATGTAATGTGCTTAGGCTGTTGAGCCAGGGAAGCCGTGCCTTTGAGCAGGCGTTAGGTAGATCGGCCTTTATTGTAAGATCGACTGAGATCTAGATCCAGGTGCTGGACTAGACAACCATTGATTGTAATTGAATAGGGTAGGTAAATCTTGGAGGGAAGCGCTCGATGAGTCCCTCAGGTAAAAGAGATTTTGAGATCTCATTTTGAGTTAGTTGAGGTAGAAAAGAGAGGAGCCAGAGAGAGCTCAAGAACACCATTGTAAAGATACAGGCATTGTTGCCATTTATTAATATAAACAGAGCAGTTTTTCCTGCATATTCTGTGTATATGGATGTCTGTGTGTGTTCCCTATGTATGTTGTGAATGTATAATTGTTGAAGCATTTG
>SNQJ01S0036565.1:0-10757 GCA_010110895.2 Picea sitchensis
ATATATGCTATGCAGTGAGTGTACTCAGCCAGTTCATGAGTCAGCCGAGACAGACACACTAGATAGCAGCGAAGCATGTGTTGAAATATTTACGATGCACAGTTGGTTATGGACTAAGATATGCCTCCAGTGGTGACATGAGATTGCAGGGATATGCCGATGCAGATTGGGCAGGGAGCGCAATGGACCGGAAGAGCACCTCCAGTTGTTGTTTTACGTTGGGATCTGCCATGGTTTCCTGGTGCAGCAGGAAACAAACTTTTGTGGCTTTGAGTACCGCAGAAGCAGAGTACATTACATTATGTGTGGTAGTCCACGAAACAGTGTGGCTTCGCAAGCTCCTTGCAGACTTATTTGAACACGAAACGGATTCCACCGTTATCCATTGCGATAACCAGAGCTATGTAAAGCTCTCAGAGAATCCTGTGATTCACTATAAATCGAAACACATTAGGATCAAATATCATTACATCAGAGATATGGTGCAGAGGAAAGCAGTACATGTGCAATACCTTTCTACACACGAGCAGGTTGCAGATATCTTCACCAAACCGCTTGCTAGGACGAAATTCGAGTACTTACGTGATAGACTTGGCCTAGTGGAGAATGCCTCCCTAGCTGAGAGGGATTGTTGATGATTGGAGCTTCATGATACATTCTCCAAATCGTACGCCTCTGGACTGAGTTGAGATGATCTGTGAGAACGCCTATGTGATAGGTGAGTCATACTCCTCTGGACTGAGTTGAGATGACGTGTGTTGGTCTTTTGTCGTGCCCCTCTAGACTGAGTTGAGATGACTTGAAATGGTCTCATGTTGTACTCCTATGGACTTAGTTGAGACGACTTGAGATGGCTCTCCAGTTTGTACTCCTATGGATTTAGTTGAGTTGATCTGTTGAGGGTGACGTCCCTTGTGGTTGAGCACATGTGGACTTGTCCCTAGTGGCAGAGCACTAGAGGATGTGTGGGAGATCCCTTGCTATATTGTCTAAGAGTAAGATTATTGTGAAACCCTAATTTTGTATTGTGAAGGGTACAAGTCGGCCCTACTGTGTAAATATAATTAATATTGTGTAAAAGATTAATTATATTATTGAGTTGTACAAGTCGGCCCTATTGTGCCAATAGACACATCTATTGATGAGTTAGGTCATGTATTTATAAGAGAAATGCATCCCCATTGTGGATCATATCTCATTCTCTCATAACACATTGTGGAGATCTGAAATTTAGTGCACACTTCTTGTGCGCTAGCTTTCTTGGTCATAGAGCACCCTCTTGTGTGCACTAGGGTTTATGGTGTAAGGGCGATCTTCTCTTGACTCTATAGCAAAGGATTGTTGGGTTTTTTCCCTTGATTGAGAAGGGTTTTCCCAGTATAACTTCTTGTGTCTTGTGCATGGTTATTCTTCTTGTGATCTTGGTTACTGCAGCTATTGTGTTGCTGCATTGTTTATGGTTCAAGTTCATGCTAAATTGAAAAGAAACTACATGTGCTTGAGCAATCATTAAAAATTCAACAGCATTCACTATAGACCTGTGGCGCATAACTCGACCAAGCTAGGGTCGATTCTCCACAAGAAAGAAAGAACCCATTCCCTACTTTAGTCTATTATATATCCTGGAGGTAATAAGACTATACCGTACAGTTGGGGGAAGATTTGTACAGTTCTAGGCGGACAGAACAGAGTACGAGTCAAGAGATAAGAGATCTCTTGCATTTGTTGTATGTATTTCCCTGTAATAATTATAAGAACAGAATTGTTGCTTTGGTTATATGTGGTTGCTCATTATAATATTTATTTTTGTTATGAGTATGCATCTTCAGATTATTCTCTACAACTTTACATGGAATCAGAGCATAGGTCCTGAGCATCCCTTTTATAATTTATTATGGCTGAAGATATATGCAGAGCATGCTTGTCCAGCACACAAACCCAAGATGTGTGGTATATTGACAGTGCAGCTTCCAATCATATGACTGGTCATAGGCATTATTTCAGTACTCTTGAAGAGAAGAAATTTGATTTTGAGAATCTTCTGGGAGATGACTATGCATATCACCCAATCAGGATAGGAACTATGAAATTTCAGAGGGATTCAGCCAAACCCCTATATCTTTCAGATGATCTCTATGTTCTAGGGTTAAAGAAGAACTTTGTTTCAGTATCAGCCTTAGAAGACAAAGGTTATGAAGTGTCTTCAAAGGAACGTAGGGCTTACATTAGGCCCAAGAGTAAGAAAGGATAAATTGTATAAACTTCAGTTTGATGCACATTATGCTCTAGCCAGTAGCAATCGCAGTAGAGATTGTGAACTGTGGCATAGAAGGATGGCTCATCTTGGTCATAGGGCCCTCAAGATTTTGGGCAAGATTGTGACCGGTAAGCCTCTTTTCAGCATAGACCATCATGATCTTTGCAAATGATGTGCACTAGGAAAATATGGAAGAGCGCCATTTCCTAAGAGTGATCATCGATCCAAAGAGATTTTGGATTTAGTCCACTCTGATATCTATGGAACCATATCATCTCCTTCCATAGGGGGCAAGTTCAGATACTACATTAGCTTCATAGATGACTTCTCAAGAAGAACCTGGATCTATTTTCTAAAAGGAAAAAGCTTGGAAGAAGTGCTTAGGAAGTTTCAAGAATCCAAGGCTCTTGTGGAGAACCAAACTGGAAGAAGAATAAAAGTTTTAAGATTAGATAATGGAGGAGAGTACACATCTCATGCTTTCAAGGCCTTTTGTGTAAAATCAGGAATTAAAAGGGAGTTAACAGTTTTGTACTCTCCTCAACAAAATGGAGTATCGGAAAGGAAAAACAGAGCAATTGTAGGAGCGGCAAAAGCAATGTTGCATGATCAAGACCTACCAAAATTCCTCTGCGCTGAAGCATGAAATACTGCAGTATATCTACAGAATCGGAGTCCCCACAGAGTGCTTGGGAATGTAACTCCTGAAGAAGCATTTACAAGAAGGAAACCTGACATCAGTCATCTTCGTATCTTTGGGTGCATGGCCTACTGTCACATTCCTACAGAGAAACTGACCAAGTTAGATCCCATAGCCAAGAAGGGGATTCTTGTGGGATACAGTGAGACATCCAAAGCTTACAGAATATACATTCCATCCTCAAGGAAGACAGTGGAGCGTAGAGATGCAAAATTTGAAGAAGAAAGGGATTTTGGGAAATCCTATCAAAATGAGGATGTACTGGAAACAAAAGTTCCACAAAAGGAAGATACACCTCTCCAACCTACAAGTTACTCTAATGATGATCAGAGAGAAGAACAAGCAGAAAGTCAACCAGAATCCTTAAAAAGGAGAAAACCAAAATGGGTTGAACGATTGTTAAAAGAAGCCAATGAACAAGTGAAAGCTCCAAGAACTTCTGTAAGAACTATTATCGCACAATCTGTAATTGCCCAAAGACCAGGGCAAGTGAGGCAAGATTAGCGTAACAAGGGGGTGACCTATCACTGTCACCTTAATAGGAAACACCTTTATGTTTAGGAGTATGTTGAAATTACCCCAAGGGAGACGTCCCTAGTGACCTAAAGGGCTGATGAAACTATGGCATGGATGCAAGAATAACCCCCTCTCACTGGTCACTCAAGTCAAAAGGTCTTTGTCTTAAAGAGATGAAGCAAAAGTAATGAATGAGGTGTACTTGCCCAGAACAAGACAACAAGCAAAAATATGGCAGTTTTTCAAGTACAAAATGATGTTAGATCTTCAATAAGACAATGAACCGTTGAAATATAAGCTAGCGGATATAAAATTACAGCAATATGAAAGTTTACAACAGCAATAAGTATTGTATAACAGATGCTAGAAATATGCCTCAGAATTGCTTGAAAAGACAATGAAAAAGTATAGCTTTATCTAGGCAAAATGATAATCAATTGTCATATGCAATTTCTTAAGTGTCTAACTAGCATTTAAGGTCAATTTTGCAGAAAATTTGCTCCAGTTAGATGGCTGTAGCAATCTTTTATAACAGCAGCAAAAATACAAGTAATCTAGGCTAAGTTAGGGTTAGTTTTAGTTAGTAGGGTAGCAAGTAGAAGTTGAGTTTGATGGTTGATGATTTCTCAAAGAGGAAAGAGGTGAAGACTAGTGCCTTTGTGGGGGTAATGGAGTCAACAGATGGCGGTTTTCATTTGGAAGTAACAACAGMWATGATTATACTTGTCTAAGTAAAGAATGGACCTTAGAAGAGTAGCACCTTAAGTCTTCTAGGATCTAAACTTCTAGAGAGGTGAGCTACTAGAGAATAGGCACTTCTAGGCCCTAGCGCCTTCCTTCTCCTTAGACTATTGAAAAATATTAAGAGCAACAACAACTAGGCAATGGCTTCTAAAGTGCTAACACTTTAGGGCTTTAGAAGTGTGTCTAGGTTAAATCACTTTAGTAAAGTCTAGCAAAATGAAGAGCAAAGAAGTAGCACCTTAAGTCCTTTACTCCTAGGGGTTGTCAAGCAAGCAATTTCATAATCTTTAACATGAATAAGCGAATATACCATAACCATTCAAAATGAAAATTAAAATTGCAGATTTACTTACTTCACCAAGAATAATCAAGCAATAAAACCCTAGATTTCCAAGTACCTTCACCAAAAATGATCCAAGTTGCAAAATTTAGCCTCCAAGATAAGTGCGCCTCACTATGTCATTCAAGAACTCCCAAATAGGGTGCAAATTTCAGTCCTCTTCCTCTTGTGTGAGAATTTGTGATGTCAAAATCAGAGTACTTTATCTCTATCTATACAAAACTTTGACCCTTAAATAATTTTAGGTCAAAATTAAGGCCGACCTGGCCAATTTACATTAAAATCCAAATTTGTCATAAATAAATGTAATTATCATCTAAAGACACCTCTAAGGGTGACGTCCTACCATTCTAGGGTGACGTTGAGGCCCCAAGGTGGAACGTTGGGCCTAGAATGTAGAACGCTTGGCCTCCAGAGGCCCCAGATGATGCCCACACGTGCCACCAAGCTCACAATTGCCTCCAAAATGACAACCCTAACTCTAGATGACATTCAGGGTCATGATGGTGACGTCCTGGACCTTCAAGGGCCAACGTTCATGTGGAAGAGAAAGATCCCCCTGGGTCTAGCTCTACTAGGGTGCCTCCAAAGGCAACGTCCTTCTTTCTTCCTGGTGCAAATCGTCAATGTCTTCTTGCCCCTAGCTGGGGTTACAACATCCATCTGTGGGCTTTAAGCCCCCATGAAGGTCCGAGCTAATCATTCACTCATGTGTACCTGTCCACCGGGCAARGTCCTGCAACAACAACAAGCACGCCCTCCAGGGGTTCATAAGTCACAGGGATCGTAGCATGTAAATCATATCCAATAATTAAATTACCCAAACATGTGCATCAAACCACCCTTMACCCAGACAAATGCTCAAAGATGTTATGCAATTTGACAAGTTATGTTTGGAGAAGGTCTCARGGTGTCCTATTGGGCTAACCTTCCCTAAGTTAGGGGTGTTTCCCAGGTGGGAGCCAATCCAGGTCATGTAAGTGTATGAGGTGGCATGGGGTATAAGTGTTTGGGCATGGGGTGCAGTAATAACAAGGAAATGTAAGTCTTACMTGTGGGTGCCTTTGTAGAGGGAGAGTTGCACCTTGTCATAAATGTTATTGTTTCCTAGCCCATTCATTGCTTTTGTGCTTCAATGGAATAGTTGGGGGCCATTGTCCTAGCTTGATGACCAGAGGCGACAATGTTATCCACAAACATTTCACGGAGATGATAAGGTTGGCTCGTGACGAGACCCTCTTTCTCTTGGCTATGCCACCAAAAGTCACTACCCTGGTTTGGTGACCATATAGGTGGTAGTGTCATACCGCTACATGTCCATGGTCATAATAGGTCGGCTCGCGATGAGACCTCCTATCCACCAACTAGTACCTTGAGTGTTTATGTATCTTATGGGTTTCCTTTTCTTACTGAGAAGCATTTTACTGCTTTCTCAGGGATCCTTGGGCGAAGCATCTCAAAGGTTTCAATTTGGCTTTTAACTCTTTCCAACAACTTTTACCCTTTGGGCCTTTAGCCCCTTCTTCCCACAAGGCAAGGTACAACCTTTCCTAGCGTGGCCAATTCCAATGCCCAAACAAAGGTAAGGGGAGATGAGAGGAATAAAGATGAAAAGTGGTAAGTATGGAGGGAACGGGTGATGAACTTTCACAGACCCACCCAGTGGCAACCCATCCTAAAGGGAGATCAACTTACTAGGGCACCATGTCACCATTCCAGGTATGAACAAGTCAAAGAGCATAATTTCCTAGCAAACATTATGAAATGAAGGAGAATTCAATGCAACATATTCAAGTGCTTCAAAAATCAGAGTGACACATACCATGATACCCGAACTCATTACCTCATGGAGCAAGACTTACTGCTACTTTAGGACCAGGCTGATGGGATGGATATTGTTGCTGCTGATAAATGGATTGCACTTTAGAAAAGAGGGGCCCTTCGGGGCCATGCTCAAGTCATCCAACTCTCGGTACTCCATGTCTAGGACCTGTGGGCCTCGAGACGTGATCTCCTTAGTTATCAATAGGGTAGGGGATAACATCTGGCTCCAACTCAGGGACATGTGCTCACCGTAGAGCACATGAGAACCTCAGCATCTCTGGTATGAGTTGTGCCTGCTAAATCTCAACAAAATGTATTAGTGATATCACCCCTTGTTCATATATGATATAAAAATAAAGAGCATCTCTAATCTAACATATGATCATGAGCATATATACAAGTGAGACAAAATAATATGTAAATGCAACTACAACTATACTAATATGAAATGCAATGGTATATACAATGGATGCAAAATGCCTACCTATCTAACTTACCTGTACTTACCTGTGAATTCAAGTCTCTTCCCGATGATGGGGTTTGAGAAGGCATCCACTAACTGGTAACGGAAGTTTTCTTCCTTCCGGCATAGACAAATAGTAGGCATCGTTGAATGACTTCATTCTGATTCTGAAAGGTCCAAGCCAAAATTGTGCATTCCTTTTAACATTGTTAGGCTCTCCTTTCTTAGTGTCCCACATCCATACCGTATCTCCCTCTTGATATTCCTTTGCTTCAAACTTCGCTGTTCCCTGTATAACCCTAGTGTATTATCTTGAGGGAGGAGGGAGGGATTCAGTGGTAAGGACTTATTGCTGACTTGGTTTAATCAATATGTCATCATCCCCTTTCTTTAGTAACTTGACAGATCCAACTTCTTTGTCCTTATATTTATCTAAGAGTTGTTGATACTCTTCTTTCTTTAGCCATTGTATCTCATCAAAATCTTCCTCTGAAGTTAAAGGCAAATCCTCTGGAGAAAATACAAGAAGGTTTTCCTTAATTGGCTCATGTGTTTCACTGATCTCAGTATTATTGTTAATTTCTTGTACATGGACCTTGGCCATTGGCATATTTGGAAGGCATTCAATTGTCCCATTTTTCATAGGCACGTTGATATAAGTTAAATCCATCTCTAATGTACCACCCAACATTGCAGCAAACTTCATGGACAAAAGCATCCCCTATACATCAGGGACGTCTACCACCACAACATCCATATGGATCACTCTCTCAGGATATTTACCAAGGCGTACTACAACATTCTCAACTACCCCATGAGTGGGTATGGCCCTGGATTAAAAACCACACACATTCCTATAAGGTCGCGTAGCCTTTAGGCCTAGTTGCTCCATGACTTTCAAAGACATCATGTCAGCACCTACTCCCGAGTCAAGCATACAGTTGTTAAGACATTTGTTATTCACTAGTAATGTCATAAAGAAGGGTGGGTGTCCATCATATTGAACCCTCAAATGGTCTGCTTGCAACATAATAGGAGGGTCTATTGGTTCATCCAACACGTTGAAAAAAATTTCGAACCTTTCTTTCATGGATGGAACTTTGATAACTTCCTTCAATGGGATGGCTACATGCATTTTGGCTTATGCACCTTCCAAATCAAATTTCAAGTCAATCTTGTCAGTTTTAGAAGAAGTTTTAGGAAGGAGTATGTTCATAGGTGGAGGTTTAGGCTGTGAAGTTGTAGGTCCAGTAGAGAGAGGTTGGTTCATCTATTTTTCTCTAGTATACACTTGGAATTCTTGTTTTTTTAACTTCTCTCTCGACTCTTGATCAAGATTATTGATTACCTCCATCCTAGCCCTCTTGGTTGCTTCCTTTATGCCCTCTTCATGTTCTTCAAGTGTGATATTAAGGCAACATTGTGGTCCCTCAATGGTATGGTCGATAATATTTACTTGATCATGTTCACCATTATTTAGAGGGCATTCATGCTCCCAATGTGACTCTCTGCATTGGAAGCACCACGAGTTCTCCTCAACCATGTTTGTGGGGGCTAAAGTATTAGGGACTTCTTGATCGTTCTTAGGCTTGAAACCTTGAACACCCCTTTGGAATTTCCCCTTATAAGGAGGTCTAGGAGCTTGTTGTTGGGCTCTTTCTAGATTAACAATCTTATTCATCATTAACTCTGTTAAAATATTGTGTAATTGCAAAGAATATTCTTATCCCCTTTTGTGGATTAAGTAAAAGATAAAATATATTTATTATTGATTAGATCAATCCCCTTTTGTGGATTGATCATGTCGGGTATTGTAAATGACCAAATCCCCCGTTGCGGATTGGTCAAACCCTAATTCTAATAGGCTAAATGAAAAGTCGACCCCAGAATATATTAAAGTGGTTATAACAACCCAGAATGAGAAGTCGACCCAGCCAGTGAAAAGACACCCCAATTCAGCGCCTACGCCTCATTTGTACACACACTCACTTGTTCATCAGTGTGCAAGTATTGAAGGAAGCTGCAGTTACCAATTGCCGAAAGAAGGAAGAGAGAGAGAGGCGCATCCTTGGGAGAGGAATTTTTGTGTTGTTTGGTTCATTGTCTTGGCATTGTATTGGCTATCTATATTAAGGAAGTTTTGCTGGGTTTTCTTCCCCATGAGGGTTTCCCAGGACAAATGTTGTGTATCTTGTGATTGTGTTTCTCTCAGTGATCCTATCTATGCTATTGTTATCTAGTAAATTGAAAGGTAACCTAATAATAGCTTAAACTTTAACATGGTATCAGAGCTAAGCTGAAGAGAGCATCTTTCACAAGAAAAAGAGAAAAACGTCATCGTTGTCGTACATGCAAATTAGGGCTTTTATTGAAGAAGAATTTCATCCCCAAATCCATCTAGAAAAGTGCGCCCTACCTCAAGGAACATTTTGGCATCCTCAGCGCAACTTTTCAGTGGCTAGATCTCCCGGAAAGTGAAACCCTAGTTTTCACAAAGTACCAAAAAACAGAAGTACCAGTGTACCAGAAGTACCAGAAAACCAGAAGCACCAGCCCAGAAATCCGCATATCAAGTTTGGAGGGGTAAAAGTTGGATTTTCTGAAATCTAAACACACCAGGCTACTCACCTCAGTCCAGCGCATCTTTTGGTGAGTTCAGTTTTCAGATCCAAGAAATTTGATTTTTATTTTATTTCTATAGCCCGGAGGGCTAGGGTTTCTACTACAAGAAAGAATGGCTACCAGTATGAGGGTAGAAGACAGGATGGGAGGATCTGGAAACTTCATATCTTGGAAACATAGGTTGCAGATGATTCTAGACGAGAATAATCTCCTAGAACATGTTACAGTGTGTACCAGAACCAAAGGGAAAAGAAAGCATCAAGCACATGTGGGAGAGGAAGAGGAATCTCCTCCCTCAAAGAAAGCTTTAGCAGAAATTGAGGGTTATGTACTTTAAAGTTGAAGATAGTTGATCTAAAGAAAGATAGCAAATGGTGGAGTCTGTAGAGCCTCCCCACACAAAAACAAAAGATAAGTATTCATGTTTATTTTTAGTATCTGGTTTACCTTATCATTACAAGTTAGATTTTTTTGTGAGAATGTTAATTAACCTCATTTTATTTCAGTGTCTATGCAGACTTATCAAAGAAAAGGATAAAGAAAGAGATAAAATATTTATTTCAGGTATGATCACTCATGAGAGTGACAAAGGTATGTGTTTAGCTATGATAGTAAGGGAAAAATTTGGTAATTTCATAGCTAGAGTGAAAAAGAGTTCAAAAGTCTTATTCATGATTAGGGTTTCAGATGTGTACATGGTTGAACAAGTTTTGCTTAAGAAAAGATGTGTACTACTCTGATAGGAATCATGATATAGTTTTATTACTGCTTATTGTTACTGACTAATTGGCTAAGTGACATGTCTCAGAAAGCATACTGTAAGTAAGTTTACAAGTCTCAGGAGAAAGAACTTATGCTTTGAATTGAAGAAGTTAGAGAAGGACGTATGATATGGTGACAGTCAGTAAAGACCAAACAATATCCAGTATTTATATAGGAGCAAGAGGCTCCTAAAGATTCAGAACAGAAATGTTCAAGATGAAGAAAAAGATGCATACTTAGATATAGTTGATGAGATGCAGGTAACTACAGGTTGCTCCAGTACCGTTCTTATAGATGCAGAGGGAGCAGGTTGATCTAGTATGAAGACAGAAAGAAAGAAATGTTCGAACTCAAGAAGGCACCCAGGATATTACAGAAGAGAACTTCAAGGATGATGATTAGAAGCTATTAGTTTGGTGGAACAGGGAGCCATGTCTCCGAGTTCGAAATGGAGGATCGTGATTTGATGCAGTTAGGAAAGCAGATGGATGGTGCCCGGATATTTTGATCAAGATGAAAGTTATCCAGT
>SNQJ01S0036565.1:12685-62331 GCA_010110895.2 Picea sitchensis
CTTCTCCTTAGACTATTGAAAAATATTAAGAGCAACAACAACTAGGCAATGGCTTCTAAAGTGCTAACACTTTAGGGCTTTAGACGTGTGTCTAGTTTAAATCACTTTAGTAAAGTCTAGCAAAATGAAGAGCAAAGAAGTAGCATCTTAAGTCCTTTACTCCTAGGGTTTGTCAAGTAAGCAATTTCATAATCTTTAACATGAATAAGAAAATATACCATAACCATTCAAAATGAAATGAAAATTGCACATTTACTTACTTCGCCAAGAATAATCAAGCAATAAAACCCTAGATCGCCAAGTCACTTCACCAAAAATGATCCAAGTTGCAAAATTTAGCCTCCAAGACAAGTGCGCCTCACTATTTCAGCCAAGAACTCCCAAATAGGGCGCAAATTTCAGTCCTCTTCCTCTTGTGTGAGGAGTTGTGATGTCAAAATGAGAGTACTTTATCTCTATTTATACAAAACTTTGACCCTTAATTAATTTTAGGTCAAAATTAAGGCCGACCTGGCCAATTTACATTAAAATCCAAATTTGTCATAAATAAATTTAATTATCATCTAAAGACACCACCAAGGGTGACGTCATGCCCATCTAGGGTGACGTTGAGGACCCAAGGTGGAACCTTGGGCCTAGAATGTAGAACGCTTGGCCTCCAGAGGCCCCAGATGATGCCCACATGTGCCACCAAGCTCACAACTGCCTCCAAAATGAAAACCCTAGCTTTGGATGACGTCCGGGGTCATGATGGTGACGTCCTAGGCCTTCAAGGGCCAACGTTCATGTGGAAGAGAAAGATCCCCCTGGGTCTAGGTCTGCCAGGGTGCCTCCAAAGGCAACGTCCTTCTTTCTTCCTAGTACAAATCGTCAATGTCTTCTTGCCCCTAGTTGGGGTTATAGCATCCATCTGTGGGCTTTAAGACAGCATGAAGATCCGAGCTAATCATTCCCTCATGTGTACTTGTCCACCGTGCAAGGTCCTACAACAACAACAAGTACACCCTCCAGGGGTTCATAAGTCACAAGGATCATAGCATGTAAATCATATCCAATATTTAAATTACTTAAACATGTGCATCAAACCCCCCTTAACCCAGACAAATGCTCAAAGACGTTATGCAATTTGACAAGTTACGTTTGGAGAAGGTCTCAGGGTGTCCTATTGGCCTAACCTTCCCTAAGTTTGGGGTGTTTCCCAAGTGGGAGCCAATCTAGGTCATGTAAGTGTATGAGGTGGCATGGGGTTAGTGTTTGGGCATGGGGTGCAATAATAACTAGGAAATGTAAGTCTTACCTGTGGGTGTCTTTGTAGAGGGCGAGTTGCACCTTGTCATAAATGATATTGTTTCCTAGCCCATTCATTGCCTTTTACTCTTAGCTTTATTGTTTTTGATCTTTTGCTTTTGTGCTTCAAGGGAATAGTTGGGGTCCATTATCTAGGCTTGATGACCAAAGGCGACAATGTTATCCACAAACATTTCACGAAGATGATAAGGTTGGCTCGTGATCAGACCCCCTTTCTTTTGGCTATGCCACCAAAAGTCACTACCCTGGTTTCGTGACCAGATAGGTGGTAATGTCATACCGCTACATGCCCATGGTCATAATAGGTCGGCTCGTGATGAGACCTCCTATCCACCAACTAGTACCTTGAGTGTTTATATATCTTATGGGTTCCCTTTTCTTATTAAGAAGCCTTTTACTGCTTTCTCGAGAATCCCTGGGCGAAGCTTCTCAAAGGTTTCAATTTGGCTTTTAACTCTTGCCAACAACTTTTACCCTCTGGGCCTTTAGCCCCTTCTTCCCACAAGACAAGGTACAACCCTTCCTAGAGTGGCCAATGCCAATGACAAAACAAAGGTAGGGGGACATGAGAGGAATAAAGATGAAAAGTAGTAAGTATGGAGGGAACGGATGATGACCTTTCAAAGACCCACCCAGTGGCAACCCATCCTAAAGGGAGATCAACTTACAAGGGGACCATGTCACCATTCCAGGTATGAACAATCAAAGAGCATAATTCCCATGCAAACGTTATGAAATGAAGGAGAATTCAATGCAACATATTCAAGTGCTTCAAAAATCTGAGTGACACATACCATGATACCCGGACTCATTACCTCATGGAGCAAGACTTACAGCTACTCCAGGACCAGGCTGGTGGGATGGATACTGTTGTTGTTGATAAATGGTTTGCACTGAAGAAAAGTGGGGCCCTCCGAGGCCATGCTCAAGTCATCCAGCTCTCGGTACTCCATGTCTAGCACCTGTGGGCCTCGAGACGTGACCTCCTTAGTTATTCCTAGGGTAGGGGATAACAACAACCAACATACCTCCTCAAAGGTACTCAGGGTATGCTTCTCTGATGAGTGATATTATTGAGTCAGAACCTACCATCTTTGAGGAAGCTTCCAAGGAGCAAGTATGGAGAGAGGCCATGGTAGAAGAATATGCCTCAATAATGAAGAATGGGGTTTGGGAGATTGTGCTAAGGCCAAAACAAAAATTTGTGGTAATCTCTAAATGGATCTTCAAGATCAAACATACCGCAGATGGCAGCGTTGAAAAGTACAAGGCAAGATTTGTAGCTCGAGGGTTCTCACAGCAGGAAGGAGTGGAGTCTGGACTATGATGAAACCTTTGCCCCGGTAGCACGCTACACCTCTATTTGGGCTGTGATGTCAGTTGCCACTCAGATGGGGTGGAAAATTCATCAGAGGGACGTTAAGACAGCATTCCTCCATGGGAAGATTGAAGAGGAAGTCTACCTAGAACAACCACAGGGATTTGAAGTTCATAGTAGAGCAAGTCATGTCTGTCAACTAAGGAAGGCTCTCTATGGACTTAAGCAGGCACCTAGAGCGTGGTATGCAAGAATTGACAGCTATCTCCAAAGCATTGGATTTATCAAAAGCAATGCAGATATATTTACCAAAGGACTGTCAAAAGAGAAATTTGAGCACTTCAGAGAAAGGCTGGGAGTGATTGAGAACACTTTCCTCACTAAGAGGGAGTGTTAAGTTTGCTTTAGGAAGGATAGGTTCTCTAAGTTGAGAAAAAGTAAAATTATCTCAACGAAAGGTTATATCCCATCCATCGATCTAAGATGAGATCTAATGACTGAGATTTATTTTCCTCCTCTCACAAGGATCCTCGCCAAAATATAAAAGCAACCTGACCCTACACTAAAAGTGTGAAGACCATTCTGCACAGAAATGAAGGAGCAGGGAAGGAGGTAACCGTACCGTCGTACGGTATGGTATGGTATGATTGAAGAGGGAGTGAATCGACCAAGTTAGGGTCACATTCACTATAGACCTGTGGCGCATTACTCAACCAAGCTAGGGTCGATTCTCCACAAGAAAGAAAGAACCCATTCCCTACTTCAGTCTATTATACGGCCTGGAGGTAATAAGAATGTACCGTACAGTTGGGGGCAGATTTGTACAGTTCTGGGCAGACAGAACAGAGTACGAGTCAACAGATAAGAGATCTCTTGCATTTGCTGTATGTATTTCCCTGTAATAATTTATAAGAACAGAATTGTTGCTTTGGTTATATGTGGTTGCTCATTATAATATTTTTTTCTGTTATGAGTATGCATCTTCAGATTATTCTCTACAAGTTTACATGGTATCAGAGCGTAGGTCCTGAGCAGCCCTTTTGTAATTTATTATGGCTGAAGATATATGCAGAGCATGCTTGTCGAGCACACAAACACAAGATGTGTGGTATATTGACAGTGGAGCTTCCAGTCATATGACTGGTCATAGGCATTATTTCAGTATTCTTGAAGAGAAGAAATTTGATTTTGAGATTCTTCTGGGAGATGACTATGCATATCACCCAATCGAAATAGGATCTTTGAAATTTGAGAGGGAGTCGGCCAAATCCCTATATCTTTCAGATGTTCTCTGTTTTCCAGGGTTAAAGAAGAACCTTGTTTCAGTATCAGCCTTAGAAGACAAAGGTTATAAAGTGTCTTTCAAGGATCGTAGGGCTTACACTAGGCCCAAGAATATGGAAAAACGAGCTCAGCAAATCATAGGATTAAGAAAGGATAAACTGTATAAACTTCAGTTTGATTCACATTATGCTCTAGCCAGCAGCAGTGGCAGTAGAGATTGTGAACTGTGGCATAGGAGGATGGCTCATCTTGGTCATGGGGCCCTCAAGATTTTGGGCAAGATTGTGACCGGTATGCCTCCTTTCAACACACACCATCATGATGTTTGCAAAGGATGTGCACTAGGAAAGTACGAAAGAGCGCCATTTCCTAAGAGTGATCATCRGTCTAAAGAGATTTTRGATTTAGTCCACTCTGATATCTGTGGACCCATGTCATCTCCTTCCATAGGGGGCAACTTCAGATACTACGTTAGCTTCATAGATGACTTCTCAAGAAGAAATTGGATCTATTTTCTAAAAGGAAAAGGCTCAGAAGAAGTGCTTAGGAAGTTTCTAGAATTCAAGGCTCTTGTGGAGAATCAAACTGGAAGAAGAATAAAAGTTTTTAGATCAGATAATGGAGGAGAGTACACATCTCATGCTTTCAAAGGCTTTTGTGCAAAATGAGGGATTAAAAGGGAGTTAACAGTTCCATACTCTCCTCAACAAAATGGAGTATCAGAAAGAAAAAACAGAGCAATTGTAGGAGCAGCAAAAGCAATGTCGCATGATCAAGACCTACCAAAATTCCTCTGGGCTGAAGCATGCAATACTGCAGTATATCTACAGAATCGGAGTCCCCACAGAGTGCTTGGGTATGTAACTCCAGAAGAAGCATTTACAAGAAGGAAACCTGACATCAGTCATCTTCGTATCTTTGGGTGCATGGCCTACTGTCACATTCCTACAGAGAAACAGACCAAGTTAGATCCCACAGCCGAGAAGGGGATTCTTGTGGGATACAGTTAGACGTCCAAAGCTTACAGAATATACATTCCATCCTCAAGGAAGACAGTGGAGCGTAGAGATGTAAAATTGGAAGAAGAAAGGGCTTTTCGGAAATCCCATCAGAATGAGGATGTACTGGAAACAGAAGGTCCACAAAAGGATGATACACCTCTCCAACCTACAAGTTACTCTAATGATGATCAGAGTGAAGAACAAGCAGAAAGTCAGCCAGAATCCTTAAAAAGGAGAAAACCAAAATGGGCTGAACAATTGCTAAAAGAAGCCAATGAACAAGTGAAAGCTCCAAGAACTTCAGTAAGAACCAGTATACCTCCTCAAAGGTACTCAAGGTACGCTGCTCTCATGAGTGATATTATTGAGTTAGAACCCACCAGCTTGGAGGAAGCTGTCTAGGAGCAAGTATGGAGAGAGGCCATGGTAGAAGAATATGCCTCAATAATGAAGAATGGGGTTTGGGAGATTGTGCCAAGGCCAAAACAAAAATTTGTGGTTAGCTCTAAATGGATCTTCAAGATCAAACATACAGCAGATGGCAGCGTTGAAACATACACGGCAAGATTTGTAGCTCGAGGGTTCTCACAGCAGGAAGGAGTGGACTATGATAAAACCTTTGCCCCGTTAGCACACTACACCTCCATTTGGAGTGTGATGTCAGTGGCCACTCAGATGGGGTGGACAATTCATCAGATGGACGTTAAGACAGCATTCCTCAATGGGAAGATTGAAGAGGAAGTCTATCTAGAACAACCACAGGGATTTGAAGTTCATAGTAGACCAAGTCATGTCTGTCATCTAAGGAAGGCTCTCTATGGACTTAAGCAGGCACCCAGAGCGTGGTATGCAAGAATTGACAGCTATCTCCAAAGCATTGGATTTATCAAAAGCAATGCAGATATATTTACCAAAGGACTGTCAAAAGGGAAATTTGAGCACGTCAGAGAAAGGCTGGGAGTGATTAAGAACACTTTCCTCACTAAGTGGGAGTGTTAAGTTTGCTTTAGTGAGGATAGATTATCTAAGTTGAGAAAAAGTAAAATTATCTCGATTCTCAACTAAAGGTTATATAGCAGCCATCGATCTAAGATGAGATCTAATGGCTGAGATTTATTTTCCTCCGCTCACATGGATCCTCCCCAAAATATAAAGCAACCCAACCCTACACTAAAAGTGTGAAGACCATTCTGCAGAGAATCGAGGAGCAGGGAAGGAGATAACCGTACCGTCGTACGGTCTAGTATGATTGAAGAGGGAGTGAATCGACCAAGTTAGGTCGCATTCACTATAGAGATGTGGTGCATAACTCGACCAAGCTAGGGTCGATTCTCCAGAAGAAAGAAAGAACCCATTCCCTACTTCAGTCTATTATATGGCCTGGAGGTAATAAAACTGTACCGTACAGTTGGGGGTAGATTTGTACAGTTCTGGGTGGATAGAACAGAGTACGAGTCAAGAGATAAGAGATCTCTTGCATTTGCTGTATGTATTTCTCTGTAATAATTAATAAGAACAGAATTGCTGCTTTGGTTATATGTGGTTGCTCATTATAATATTTATTTCTGTTATGAGTATGCATCTTCAGATTATTCTCATTACAAGTTTACACAAATCCTTGCTAGCCACAACTAGATCAAGGAAAAAGGAAGTCTAGCCAAAATAAGCTGTTAACTCCAACCATTTCAAAGTAGAGCCATTATGGCTCAGTCTATCCACAAGAGAACACTCTTACCAATATTATCAGGCACTCCCTACTAGCCACAACTGGATCAAAGCTACAAGTCCCTTATAACAGCCATTAGCCAAAGTTCAATGAGAAAATGGGACTGGTAACTACTATTGTAGCAGCTGCCTTTGCTTTCATTCTTAGCTATTCATCCTCCATGTGAGCTAGAACCAACAGCCTGCAATTCTAAGGCTGATGTACGCAAATCTCTCATGGAACGTTTGCAGCTCAAGTACGACAAAGGGTATGAACCATGAGAGAATGTATAAGAAAAAGTAAAGGAGGTAAGGAGAAGTGATGAAGGTAATAAGGAACTTCTCTTTCCCCAAGGTACCACAAAGGGAATGAAGCATGAGAAAATGTGTAAGAAAAAGTAACCACAAAGGGAATGAAGCATGAGAGAATGTGTAAGAAAAAGTAACCACAAAGGGAATGAAGCATGAGAGAACGAGTAAGAAAAAGTAAAGGAGGTAAGGAGAAGTGACGAAGGTAAGAAGGAACTTCTCTTTTCTTAAATGCAATATATATCACCATTTTAGGGTCTAAAAGGGGATAAAGCATAAAAAATTCCATCTGTCCTTGCCACTTGTCACACCCCCTTTTCCTTTTGCTTAGGCAATAAGTTCACTTTCATTTTATTACTAGCACATGGACTTTTGCCCTTTTATTTATGTTTCTTTAAACTTGACGCTTTTCAACACATGGATAAAATGTACCCTTTCAAATAAAGGGGCTTTGCACTTAGGCTCCCAACCCTTCAAATACATCAAAACGAAACATCAATAAATTTGCATGGCCAGAATCATCTACTAGGGACACTAAAAAGGGATATTCCATCTCATCTCTCTTAAAAGAAGCACCAGCCTTAGTGTGCCCTTATTTATCAAACAAATTCAAGTATTTTCCTAGAACGCATCCTCCATTTTCCACGTAGCCTCATCAGATCCACAGTGTCTACACTGGACCTTTACCTAAACAATGGACGAGTTTTATAACAACCTGACTTTCTTGTCAAGAATGCAAATAGGCTCTATTTGGAAGACTTCATGAGATTCCACAGAAATCATAGACCAATCAAGAATATGATTACAATTGTGTACATATTCTTTATCAAATAAACATGTACTAGGCTAGGTAGGAATGCAAGTCTATATGCAGTTGGCCCAAATGGATGACAATATATGGGTGACAGCTTGGATCAATTCCCAAGATTCAAATAACGCTTTGTGGATTTAACCGACAAGAACACATGACCTCCAATTAAAAATTATCTTTAAATTTTGTGAGCCTTTTCATAACTCTTTTGGCAATCCTGGGCCACTTTTAAGTGTTACCCCTTCTTGGCAACTTGTTCTTCCATCTCTATCAACATGTCTGATCCAATCAAAACTTTGTTTGTCAGATCATTTCAACTTATAAAGGGAGTATAACACCTTCTCTTGTAAAGTGCTTCAAATGGACTCATACCAATTGATCCATGAACATCGTTGTTATCAGTAAACTCAACAAGATGGAGATTTATAATTTCGTACTTTCACCAATGACCATATGCAGTAAGATGAGTCATAGAAGCTCAATAAGATGATGCAGTAGAATGCAAAAGATTGCATTATCCACCCTATCGAGAGAGGAGAAACTCTGCTACCCACTTCGAGGGGCAATCTCCAATACAAATGTCGAAGCAATGATAGATAAACATTTGATGACACTTGTATGGGAAGATCATCTTCAATTATAGCCTAAGCTGCCCTAAAACGACTTACCAAAACCATGGGCACAAATCCCATGTGCACAAATCTATGTGCAGCATTAATTTATAAGCCCTATTGCACAAGCGTGGGCCTAAAAGTAAGGCTCACTTGAGTGTGCTCCCTGCAGTTCTGATATCCTAAGTCCTGCCCACCATCACCTTGGCGAGGTACTTCTTAAGATCTAGAGCTTGCCTCTAGGGAAGCCAGGGGTTAATCCCTAGTTACTAAATGGATTTTAATTACAATGTTCTAGGAGTTAGTTTTAATTGATTATAGGTAAAGGGAAACAGCCTATGCAATAATGACAATGTAAGTGCAAGTCTAGTTATGATGAGAAGAAGCCCTTTCCATAGGTCATGGACTAGTGCCTAAGGTTGAGCAGTAGGGTCAACTATGTTCAAGGGTGTTCGTTACAACAAATATTACAATTAGACCAAGTTACCCAAACCCCACAAGAGAATTGCTTACAGATTATACAATATTGAACCCAGGATAACAATACAAGATATACAAATGATTGTTCTCAGAGCCTAGGGCCAAGCATGCCCCAAGTGGCTTCAACCCCTTGAATTTTGCCTTCCTTGTAATCCTAACCACTCAAGCACTTAAGGATTAAGCAAGTGATGCTTCCCCGAGTAGGATACTCAAACACTTATTCACCCACAATAAAGGTGCTTAATCAGATATTCAGTGAAGTATAAATCAATAGATCATCACAACATTGTAAAGACATAACAACTAGCATAAAGAGATATATCAATGGGGAATTTACCACGCGAGTTAATGTTGTCCTAACAATATATCAATATCCCCACAACATACACGGAGTGATCTATCCTGAAGGCTATAAGTGTTCTTGTTAAGCTTTAGATCCAACCCTAACTATGTTTGCGTCTTAACTCCCTTATCTTGCCAAATGTTTGCCCAGGTGCTCAGATCTTGAGGCACTACCTCGACCTAGCCAAGAGTCAGTCAGTCATTTTTCACCCTGACTAGGAGTAGTCCCGGAGAAAGGACTCCAACGGAATCAGGGCGGTCCCATGCACTTCCCCCAAAGAGCTGCCCTCTCGCCCGTTTTAGATGGCAAAAGCAGTTGTTAAAGATTCCCTAATGTCTCTAAGTGTTATTATGATCCCAGAGTGGATCTTAGGTTGGATTGAGTTATTTATAGAGAGTTTTAAAAGGCATATATTTATCTTGTTTAGCGAATGAGCGTGTATGAGAAGTGACTTAAACGATTGATTTGCAATGTATAAAATTACACCACCATTTACATAAAAGTAAGAATGATAATGTAAAGAAAGTAAAATGTCTAAAACATCAATATATCTTCACATGTGAGATGTCTTCAAAAAATATAACCATATAACCACAATCCACAAAGCATGTAATGAAAGATAGAAGAATAAATAAAAACTTTAAACATGAGCGTTTAAGACTTAGAAGCATGCCAGAAAAGGATGATGTAAGTGTGTGTGCTTGCAAGATAGTTTAAAAAGTAAGATGGAGCATGAAAATGTGTATTTTAAACCATCAATTATTTATGGTTTAAATAATTGATGGTTTAAACCATAAATGTGTTATACAATTAGTATGTTATGTCATCAGCACATCAAGGATAAAACATTTAAAATAAGCCCATGAGCATAGCATGTACAAATGTAAGGGTATGCAATTAGCCAAGCTAGGTCGTGAACACCATCCACATGTGTGTGATTAAGTGTAAGCAATATACCATGAGTATCAACTTAAACCAATCAGGACTGCAATATTTAATGTGCTATGAGTATTTAAAGTGTATAAGTAAGGTGTTTATGAAAGGTACCAATGAGTTTAAACAATTAAGGTTTCAAAATCATAAACTGAAATGCCTGTTGGAAGTGTGAAGCAGTTACTACATGGGAGTGCAAATGTGAGTCAAAGTGTGTATGAAACATGTCTGTGAGGATATAAGGAGATGATGTCAAATTAATTAGGATGAAGTAGGATACGGATCCTTTAAATACATCCTTGTATGCATAAAAAATAAAAACCAACAATACAGTAGATTCTGCTGTGAGATTAAGATATAAAGTTGACTGTGTGCTTTGTGACAGCAGAAAGTAGAACCTTTAGAACAATACACTCTCAGACATTGACCTATATCAGATGCATCAAAGAACAACACTCAATCAGCAGTCAAGGTATAACGGATGGGTTTGAAGGTGTAAGTTTTATGGCAGTGGAATAGGAGTTAAAAGTGAATTTAGAACAAACCCGGAGCTTATAAACCAAAATTAAGCGCTGCAACACAAGCAAAGTATATATAATGCGGCCGGATGATCATGGAATTGTGTATACCCAAGTGACTGGGAAGTGTGTTGAGAATATTTATGTGGCTTAATGAGAATGCAAGCAGTTAAGCTTATACAAGACCTGGAACATTAGCTCTTTAAACTAAAATCCTGAAACACTTACAATACAATTATCCAAATCATTTAGCATCTACTTAGGTGTTAGCTTAGGAAGATGAAAGAGTAAGAAATTTAGTATAAGCACTAAGCTATCTGACACAACCAAGTTATCTCACATGTGTGTAGAAAATGTAGACAATTTAAACTATTAGCATATGAGATTACTAACCAACTAACCAAATTGTGTATGATGTACTGTGAGAAAATCAGATATGGTAGGCGGTGAGGTAATCTTCATCCAAGCAATGACAAATGAAGGCAGTACAGGTGTAGAGGCTGTCAACTGACAAAGGGACAGCTGACAGCAAAGTGGTACCTAGCTGATGACAAGTTAAGGCGACTAGAACATGCTGTGTGACAAAGTTGCTCAAACAAACAAAGAGAGGGAGGGCCGTGAGCCAAGGTGGGCGAAAGGATGCTAGGCAGTGAGCCTTGAAATTTGGGCCGTGGCACTTAGAGATGCCTCAATGGGGGGCTCTCAAAACAAACAAAAAAAAGTCTAGCAGTTAGGAGATGAAAAGAAAACTAGGCAAACTTGAAAGCAAACAATGCTAAGAGTAAATGCTAGATCTAGGGTTAGAATTCACAAAAATTGCTTAGACTTAGATTAGATGTTAAGAAATTAAATCTAGAACTAGATTAGGCTTAGAAAAATAGATTAGGGTTAGATCTATGAAGGAAACTTGAATTTATACAAGTAAAGAATAGATCTAAGTTAGGTTAGTTCTAGAAATCAAAACTAAGGTTAGATCTTTAAAATCTAAGAAAATGAAGAGGAGAGAGGAGAAATGATACCAAGCCTAGCAAGGTGAGGCTAGGGAGACCTCCCAAGTGTTTTAGGCAACCAAGAGCCTTTTAGATTTAGTGGCTGTCACTCCGGATCAACAAATATGGCACGCATCAAAAGTACCAAAACACTTACAAATATGGTGAAGGGATCCTATGCAAGCATAGGAACCTTCTAAGCAAAATTGGTAAGAAGAATAATGATAATGTGACCTATCAAATACCAACAATGAAACATATTATGGAATGAGTAGATGAGAATGACAAATTAGGAGAGGGTTTGGAGTTTTTGTTGGCTTCAAGAGATGGCTTGTCCACAAGCACAACCCTAGTGAAACCCTTTGATGATGACTTGCAAAATGTTAGCACAAACAAACATATGGCATAGATAGTTATCTTTGACAAAGAGGCAGAAGATCCAGCTACAATCTTATACTGAATCAAGAGAGAAACACAAATAGCAATGGATAACATTCAACTGGTTAGCTTAGGCAACATAAAATGGTAAAGATCAAAACCATACAAACCAATCTATACTAAATAATCACATTATCACCTCATATGATGGAGTGTAAAGCAATAAGAAATCCACACACGAATTGGCCTCCAAAGCGTTTTCCTTTATTTACCAAAATGTGAAGATGTTGGAGTAGATCTTCATCAAAATCTCAAGAGCAATGAATGGATGGCAAGATGGCAAAGAGCAAAAGAAAGATGGGCAATGATTTCTGCATAATAGAGTTAGCACAAAGGAATAGGTGAAGAAAGGAATTATGAGGGGGAGGTTTCCTTCTATACCTCTAGAGGCCAAAGGAAGTAGGCTTGGATCAATGCCAGTGTGGTTTAGGGAGAGATTAGGCAAATCTCAAGGCTAGGGCACCATCTAGGGTTTGAAAGCTAGATCTATGTTGTAGATCTATTAGAAGGTGTTAGGATCAAGCAAAAGGAGGTGAGGCCTTAGGATTGATGCCAAAGAAGGTTGATAGGTCTCAAATAATTTTTTAAAATCATTTTGTGGAGTTTCTAGAAAAAGAGACCATAACTCCCCTTGGAGAACCCAAAAAAGTGTGAAAATGAATGAATGGAGATGAATTAATGAGAAAAATTGATTAGGACCATTCACAAAATTAAAGTAGAGTCAAAGAAAGTCATAACTCATGAGAGGGCTAAAATAAGTCTAGTAACCTCCACCAATAAAAACGTCACTTTCCCTTAGAGGGTGTAAGAAATTGAATGTAGAAGGTGGGTAAGAGTTAGAATAGGTTTGGGATTAGGTTTTTGGTAGGGGTTAGTTCTAGAGTGAGTCTAGGAAGGCTTACCACATGTGTGGTAGCCTTGTTTGGCGTTTAGAGGATTTATTTAGTGAATTATACAGTCATGGGTCGAATTTCCCCTTAGGGCAAGAGGGAAAATGGTCTAAAAGTCAATTAATAAGTTAAAATTAAGTTAGGAAAAGGTGGGAAGGGGTTGGGTTTGGTTGGGAGGTGCTTCTTTTGCCCTTTCCACCTTGCATCCACTAAAGGTAAACTCTAAATTACAATAGTTTGTGATTTTTAATAAAATCACTTTTATGATAAATTGCTATTTTTGCCTCTCTTGACTCTAAATTGGACTTTAATGAAATAAGAAATAAGTCCCATTTGAAACTTGGCGATTAGGTGGCAAGTGCTATTCCATTCATTTTGAGCACAAATACCCTATCTTTCTCCCAAAGACAAGATAGTTTTATTCAGTAAGCTCAAAATAATTAATTAATTAAATTAATTAAAAATTTAAATTAATTAACAAAACTAGCAAGACTCGTGGAATCTCGGATCAAGACACTGCACAGCATGGTCATTTACAATCATCCTAAAAAGGTTACTCATTGTATGTGACCACTTGGGCGCTATACACCACTTTGGAGGAAAGTGTGAGGGAGGGAAAAACTCGGGAAGAATCAGCAGACTAGTTAGGCCGCATGCTTGAGATTAAAACCCCGTTAAAGGAACTCACGATGTCAACATCCAAAGGTACTGACCTAACTATAGTCATCTGAGACATTATTATAATTGTTACCCTGTGACATGATCAGGTTACAAAAATATAGAATCTTGGTATTTAAAAACTACCCGGTGAAACCCTTTGTCTTGACATAGATAATCTTCATTATATGAGTTGACCTCAGTGCTAAACAGTGATCCAACATCAGCTCCACATGGAGACGTGTGGTCGATCAACTCGAATTAGGCGGAGATCATACGAGAATCAGCACCTACAAAAGTGATGCTCACTGTCGGCACTTAACAATTTTAACATTAGTGTACATTCATAGTGATACACGAAATCAAATGATATACTAGACAACATTTACATAAGGAAATTTCTAAAGTACAACAATAAAATTACAACATGACTATGCTACAAGAAAAAAGATTTCTAAGTACATATTGACATAATGAGTCGAAATTATACAACATTAAAATGCAAAAGGAAGGGTTAGAGATACGTTCTGACCACCCATGGAATGGGTGAAATGATACCACAAGTGTCTAAAACATCCCAGTCCAGGATAAGCTCCTGGAAGACCCCTTCGAGTTTTATCAAATTGGAATTTTTTGTAAGGAAGAACCAACCAGCAATCATCATCCTTCTTCCTTTCAACCAAGCAAGATATGACCAAGCGTGGGAATTCTGAATGCTTCAGCTGCTCACTTGGTATCCCAAGGTGGGAGGCTAGCCAATACTCATAATGATATGTCGTTGATAAACTGAAAAGGAGTGCCTTCCTTTCCACATTATTATAACTTATCCTTTGGGTAAGAAAAAGGCAGGAAGGAGAACAAATCCTGGGAACCATTATAAGATTTTCAAAGTTAGTGTTCAAAAAGACTGGTTCCTCGTGAGGTGGGTGGGGACTTGAATTCTCTAGATATTCAACACTTTCAAACTCAAGTTCCTTCACCTAAGTCAAGAATGAGCCATTTGATTCATCTATGGATTAAATGCAGAATTTCCCAATGAGTTTCCTTATCTTTTTCACTGTCAGCTCAAGTCCATGGGGATGTTTGAATATTCAATGTAAGTTTCAGTGAAATCATCTTCCATGATTTCCAATTAGTCTTCTATGGCCAAAACATTCATTTACATTTCACATGGTTCTTCATGGGCCAACTGCGTGTTTGTAATAGTTTCTTTAAGTTCCTCAATGGGATGTCAATTTGGAATGTCAGCATCCCTATGTCCCAATTTGGATTTATTTTTTTATATTTGAAAGATTCTTCCTCTTCAATTTTCCATAAAGTCATCAACCAACTCACTATAAATCTCATCTGATCATCCCCAAATCTTTCCAAAAAGTCATCACAGAGAGAATCCCGAATATGCTTGATTGATTTATCATCATGCACGAGAAACCAATCATAAACATTTCCTTGATCTTCCAAGAGAGTCAAAGAAAACATTCTCATAAGAGCATCCTCATGGATAAGTGTATCATCCCAATCATCAATTAAGTTCCAAAAGGCCTTGATATGAGCACAAGCATCACCATCCTCATGAAATCCAAGCACATACACATTATCAAGAACATTTTTAGGTATATAATTAGGACAACCAACTATCTCAGAAAAATCAAAAGGTCTTGTTAATTCCCTCATCGAAAAAAAATCCGGGACCCAAAATTACTAAGGATCAACAGAAGAGCTGATATCAACTTCATCCAAAACTCTTTCCAGTTCAAGGATGAAACAAACAAACCATGAGTTCCTTCTTGAAAAAATGCCTTGTCAAATTATTTTAAAAGTGGAGTGGCGGATATTAGGATTACTTGAAGGACAAAGACAAGGGCATCAAACAAAGCAAAACAAGAAAGAAAAAAGGTTAAAATTATTAAGTTAGGAACAGGATTGAATGCAGGTGAGTGCTTCCTCCAAGAAATTTCAGCGAGCCAACAAAAGTTGCTCAACTGCGGTATGCTCGATGGGTTGTTCAATGGAGTTTCCACTTGGAAAGGAACCACACAGAATGAACCAATGCGAGTTCAATGAATTTTAGGGAATAAAGTTTTTATTACTTAGCTCTAAAAGAATAAAGAATAAAGAATGTCAGTTAGACCAAAGATAAATGACTTATCCTTAGCAGCCAAAGATATTGTGGCCCTAATGCACTTACAGCGTGAACTAAGTCCAGGCTCTTAATTGTGCCTCGGAGACTCCTGTCTCAAGTCCACACGCCCACCTTGTCACGCTTGGCGAGTACTTCTTCAAATCTAAGCTTACTCCTAGGAAGCCAAGGAGGTTGTCCCTAGTTACTAAATGGATTTTAATTACAATGTTCTGAGTTAGTTTAATTGATTATAGGCCAAAGGGAAAACTAGCTATATGACAAGCAGCAATGCAAGTGGAGTCCTAAAGTTATGATGAGGAAAGAAGCCTTTTTCCTAGGTCAACTAGGACTAGTGCTTAAGGTTTGGGCAATGGGGTCAACTGTATGTTAGGGTATTTAAGATTTACAACAAATATTACAATTAGATTAAGTTACCCCAAACCCCACAATTAGAATTGCTTACAAAGATTATACAATATGCAGCAGATAACAATACAAGATATACAAAATGATACAATGTTCTCAAACCCTAGGGCCAAGCACGCCCCAAGTGACACTTACTTGAGGCTGTATTCTTGGCAATCTAACCACTCAAGCACTTAGGATGGAACAAGTGATGCTTCACCGAGTGGGATACTCAAACACTTGTTCACCCACACCACAACAAGATTACTTAATGGGATATTGATTGTTATAAATCAATAGATCTGTCCCCAACATTGTAAGAAAGACACAACAACTAGCAATAAAAGAGATATATCAATGAAATTTACCACGAGTTAATGTTGTCTAACAATATATCAACTATCCCCACAACATACCTGAATTGATCTATAGAGCTAGATGAATAACATTGAAACTTTTTAGATCCAACCCTAACTAGGTATCGTCTCAACTCCCATATCTTTTACCCGATAGTAGGTGCTCCAAGATCTTGAGAGTTTGCTACCTCGACCCCTAGCTTCCAGGTGGTCAGTCATTTCACCACAGTGGGAGTAGTCGGAGAAGGATCCCCATGGAATCTGGGGCGGTCCCTTCACTTCCCCAAAATTTGCCCTCCTGTTGGGTTTTAGATGGCAAAAGCAGTTGTTTAAAGACTCCCTAATGTCTCTAAATGTTATTACGATCCATGATGGATCTTTAGGTTGGTTTGGTTTATTTTATAGAGAGTTTTAAGAGGCACTTATATTTTATCTTGTTTAACGATTGAAGCGTATGAGAAGTGTCTTAAAACGAATGATTTGCATCGTATAGAATTACACCACCATTTACATAAAAAGTAAAATGATAATGAAAGTAAATGTCTAAAACATCAATATATCACCACATGTAGAGATATCTTCAAGAGATATAACCATATAACCTTAATCCACAAAGCATGTAATGAAAAAGATGAAAGACCAAATGAACTTTAAGCATGGTGTTTAAGACTTAAACATGTGAGAGAAAGGATGATGTAAGTGTGTGTGCTTGTGAGATAGTTTAAAAAGTAAGGTCAGGGCAAAAGTATGTGACACTAAGCCATCAATTATTTAAAATAAATGTGTTATACAAATTAATAGTATGTTATGTCATCGTACATCAAGGGATAAAACATTTAAAATATTATGAGCATAGCATGTACAAATGTAAGGGTATGCAATTAACCAAGCTAGGCCGTGAACACCATCCACATGTGTGTGATTAAGTGTAAGCAATATACCATGAGTATCAACTTAAACCAATCAGGACTGCAATATTTAATGTGCTATGAGTATTTAAAGTGTATAAGTAAGGTGTTTATGAAAGGTACCAATGAGTTTAAACAATTAAGGTTTCAAAATCATAAATAGAATGCACCACAGGTTTGAAGTGTAAACCAGTTACTTGTAAGTGCAAATGTGAGTCAAAGCGTGTGTGTGTATGAAATTTTGTGTCTATGTGAGGATATATGAGATAATCGATTATTAGGATGATAGATACAGTCCACAAACCATCCTTGTATGCACCAAAAATAAAAAACCAACAATGATGGTCTTAACAGTGATTAAGATATATAAAGTTGGCTTGTGTGCTTGTGTGGCCAGAAAGTAGAGTGTAGAACAATACACTCTGAGACATTGACCTATACTCCAGGATGCATCCAAGAGCGACCCTCAATAAAGTGATCAAGGTATGGATGGAGTGCAGAAGGTGTAAGTTTTATAGTGATGGAATAGGTAGAATGATTAAGAGCTAATTTAGAGCATAAACTGAGCTTATAAACCAAATGGCCTTTTACCTAAAACACAAGCAAATTATATGTGCAACCCAGTCAGGTCATGGGTGTGTAGAGTGTTTCAAGTGTGTTGAGGGTGTTTATGCCCAATGAAATGCAAACAGTTAAGCTTATAGGAGCTAGACAGTGTTAAGCTCTTTTTAAAACCTTCAAATCCCTGAAACATACAATACAAGTATCAAATCATTTAGCACCTACTTAACAGAGTGTTAGCTTAGGGAAATGAAAGAGTAAAAACTTTAGCATAAGCACCAAGCTATCTAACACAACCAAGTTATCTCACATGTGTGTAGAAAATGTAGACAATTTAAACTATTAGCATATGAGATTACTAACCAACTAACCAAATTGTGTATGATGTGCAACAGAAAATCAGATATAGTGGGAGGTGAGGTAATCATCCAGTGACAAATGAAGACAGAGGCTGGGTGTGAGAACGTCAGCAATGACAAAGAGACAGCTGACAACAAGAGGTAAAGTGCCTAAGCAGTGACAGGAGTTTAAGGTGACTAGAGCAGCCGTGACAAAGAGGCACTCCAAACAACTGACAAAGGGGAGGCTGGTAAGGCCAAAGTACAGGCCGAAGGATCACTAGGCAGAAGTGAGGAGCCTTAGAGTGGGCATTAGCAAGAGATGCCTCAAGGGGGCTCTCAAAACAAACAAAAAAAAGTCTAACTTGATTAGGAGATGAAAAGAAACTAAGCCAAACTTGAATGCAAAAATGCTAAAGAGTAAATGCTAGATCTAGGGTTAGAATTCACAAAAATTGCTTAGACTTAGATTAGATGTTAACACAATGATTAGATCTAAACTAAGTTAGGCTTAAAAAAATGGAGCTAGGGTTAGATCTAACAGAGGAAACTTGAATTTATACAAGTAAAAGAATAGATCTAAGTTAGGTTAGCTCTAGAAATCAAAACTGAGGTTAGATCTTTAAAATCTAAGAGAAAATGAGAGAGGAGAGGGAGAAATGATGCCAAACCCTAGCAAAGGTGAGCTAGGAGACCTCCCAATGTTTTGGGCAGCCAAGAGCCTTAAAATTTGACGCTGTCCACTCCAGATCAACAAGCTATGGCCTGCATCAAAGGCTGCAAAAAAACACTTACAAATATGGTGAGGGACTCCTATGCTGACATAAGAACCTTCTAAACAAATTTGAAGTAAAATAATGAAATAATGTGACCTATCAAATACCAACAATGAGCTGAAACATATTATGGAGAATGAAGGAGAAAGGGAGAATTGACAAATTAGAAAGGTTTTAGAGTTTTTGTTGGCTTCAAAGGATGGCTTGTCCACAAACACAGCCCAAATGAAACCCTTTGTTATTTTAGGGACTGCTTTAAACAAAACATATGGCATAGATAGTTATCTTTTGACAAGAAATAAGAGGAGTCCAACTACAATCTTATACTAGATCAAAGAGAAACACAAACTAGCCATGGATAACATTCAACTAGTTAGCTTAGACAACATAAAAGATGAACCAAAGATCAAAACCATAAATCAATCTATACTAGAAGCCACCACAATATCACCTCCTCATATGATGGAGTGTAAAAGCAATAAAATCCACACCAATTGGCCTCCAAAGCGTTTTCCTTTAGTTACCAAAATGTGAAGATGTTGAGTAGATCTTCCTCCAAAATCTCCAAGGAAGACAGTATTGAATGGATGGCAAGATGAAGAGCAAAATGGAGCAATAGAAATTTATAATAGGATTATAGCACAAGAATAGGTGAAAGGGAGGAGGGTGAAGGAGGGGTTCCTTTTATACTTCTAGAGGCAAAAGGAAGTGGCTCGGATCAATGCCAAGTGTTAGTTTGAGAGATTAGGCAAATCTCAAGAAAGGGCCACCACCATCTAGGGTTTGAAGCTAGATCTGGTGCCAAGATCTATTAGAAGGTGTTGGGATCAAGCAGAGGTGTGAGGCCTTGGGATTGATGCCAAAGGAAGGTAGAGGTCAAAATAATTTTTAAAATCATTTTGTGGAGTTTCTAGAAAGGGGACATGGCACTCTTGGAGGCCCAAAAAAGTGTGAAAATGGATGAATGGAGAAATTAATGAGAAAAATTGATTGGGACCATTACCAGGATGGAGTGGAGTCGAAGGAGTCATAACTCATGAGAGGGCCCCAAATAAGTCTAACAACCTCCACCAATGAGAAACGTCACTTTCCCTTGGGGGGTGTGAAATTGAATGTAGAAGGTGGGTAGAGGTTGAATAGGTTTAGAGTTAGGTTTTGGTAGAGGTTGGGTCTCAGAATTGAGTCACTGGGAAGGCGTACCACGTAATGTAGTAGCCTTGTTTAGTTTAGAGTTTATTTAATTATGAATTATCAGGTCATGGAGTCGAATTTCCCCTATAGGGCCAAGAGGAAATTAGTCAAAAAGTCAATAAATGAGTTAAATTAAGTTAGGAAAGGTGGGGAAAGGGTTGGGTTTGGTTAGGAGGGTACTTCTTGCCACTTTCCACCTTGCATCCATAATTAAATCCTAATTACAATAGTTTGTGATTTTAATAAAATCACTTTAGCAGTTAAAATTGCTATTTTGCCTCTAACTGACTCTGAATGGACTTTGACAAAGCAAAATAGTCATTTGTTGAAACTTGGCCGGATAGATTGTAGGGAGTGCTATTCATTCATTTTGAGCACAAATACCTATCTTTCTCTAAAGGCAGAAGTTTTACATTATTAAGCTCAAAATAATTAATTAATTAAAATTAATTAAAAATTTAATTAATTAACAAAAACAACTTAGACTCGTGGAATCTCAGGACTCAAGACGTGCACAGCATGGTCATTTACAGAAAATCATCCTAAAGGTTACTCGGTATGCTTGATCACCGGGCCACCACTTGGAGGGCGTGTGAGAGGGAAAAACTGGGAAGTCAGCAGGCTAGTAGGCCGCATTAGCCCCCCACAGTTAAAAACCAGATGCAAGGAACTCCCCACAGTCTCAGCATCCAAAATTTGACCTAACTTTGATCCATGCAGACATTATTATAATTATTTACCCTCGCAGTACCGGAGATCCGTTTACAAAAATATAAGTCGCGGTGTTTAAAAACACCCGGTAGAACCCTATTTGTCTTGACATAGATAATCTTCATTATACTTGTAAGTTGACTCGAATGCTAAACGAGCGGTCAACAGGGAGTATAACACCTTCTCTTGTAAAGTGCTTCAAATGGACTCATACCAATTGATCCATGAACATCGTTGTTATCAGTAAACTCAACAAGATGGAGATTTATAATTTCGTACTTTCACCAATGACCATATGCAGTAAGATGAGTCATAGAAGCTCAATAAGATGATGCAGTAGAATGCAAAAGATTGCATTATCCACCCTATCGAGAGAGGAGAAACTCTGCTACCCACTTCGAGGGGCAATCTCCAATACAAATGTCGAAGCAATGATAGATAAACATTTGATGACACTTGTATGGGAAGATCATCTTCAATTATAGCCTAAGCTGCCCTAAAACGACTTACCAAAACCATGGGCACAAATCCCATGTGCACAAATCTATGTGCAGCTAGTAGAAGACAAATGTGGATCCACACCCATAACTCTAATATTAATAATAACCCTAGTCCTAATTGTTAATGTTTATGCCATTAATTAGTTCTTTTGCATTCATAAGATAAGAGCATGAGAACAAGATCAGAAATACACATCCACAATAGACCATGACATTTATCTGGAAAACCCTCTAGAGAAGAAAACCGACAAAATTCCTTATCACAAATGGCTTATCAAATGTTCAAGAGATAACTCAGCCAATCTGAAGAATCCTCCTTGCCTCAAGAGATCATACCCTTCTTCTCACCAACTTGAAATAGCAACTTGCCTCATGAGAGAATGAGAAGCAAATTGAAGTAATTAGAAGTGCTAACCTCTTATTTATACTAATAAAGCTTGCGTGTGAAAGAGTCACTGTCTGGCAGGGCCGACCTCACTCTGTGTGAGTAAATCCACCTTTAATTAAATCGGCCCTTTCATTTTAAATTTATTTGGGGCCGACTTCTTATTCTTTTACATTATAATTGTCAGATGACCAATCCGCTAAAGGGATTTGGTCGCCCATACAATTACCGACGATTAATCCTCAATGAGTTAATCTAATAATAAAATAATAATAATGACATGATTATTAATCCACAATGATTTAATCCAATAACAAAATAATAAGAATGCTCTTCAGTTACATTATTTCAACACTCCCACATAACAAGAAGGTTATTCTTCATCCAGTCTTCATCGGTATGTCCGGTGAGAAATTCATCATCGGTGGCATCTCAGGGCGGTATCATGCAATATCATCTTAGACAATTGTCTAGCACATTTAGGAGTCATGGAAGTTTTCTTCATCGGCGGTATCATCATTCTCAAAGAATGCTATCATCATCGCATCAAATATATCGTAAAATAAATTACCTCCATCACTGAAGCCTTGTTTGTCACATCACCGATCACTAGCTCAATGTCCGCGATGGTTAGGCTGGCTTCGATGTCGATCACATCATCAGTACTACACTAGCTCAATGTCACAGCGGTTAAGGTGGTATCTCAGTGTCAGTCACAACTTGCTTCGTCTAACAACTAGATTCGGAAACAAATATCATCATCTAAGCTTTCACGATAACAACTAGGTGAGCGAGGATCGCGGCGTGCTTTCGTCGACAGCGAAGCATGGCTCATCTTGCTATGTCTAATAGCGAGGTGAAGCAAGAACATCAATCTAAAACTACGTCTAACAATTGAGCTGAGAATCATCAGCGTTATGCTTCATCTAACAACTGGAATTGATAGCTCATCTTCGCTCGTCTAACAATTGAAGCATGGATCACACGACATCATGCTTTCGTCTAACAGCGAGGTCAAGCATGACTCATCTTGCTTCGTCTAACAACTAGGTGGAAGCAAGGAACGGCGTTATGCTTTCGTCTAACAACTAAATTGAAGCATAACTCATCTTGCTTCGATCGATCTAACAATGAAAATTGAAGCAAAGGATCACCGCATGACGTCATGCTTTCACGATCCTGGCTGCTTGAGTGGAAGTATGGCTCATCTTGCTCTACGTCCTTAATGAGTGAAGCAAGGATCATCAATCATGCTTCGTCTAGCGAAGTCGGAAGCATGACTCATCTTGCTTCGTCCTAACAACTGGAGTCGCAGAAAGGAGATCAACGGTTATGCTTTCGTCTAACAATGGAGTGAAGCATATCATCTTGCTTCGTCTAACAGCGTGAAAATTGAAGCAGAATCACATCTACTCCACCTTTCAGGGAAGGTCCTTTGGACAATACCAAGCTTATCTCGAAAGTATTTAAACTTTAAACGAGATAGAGGCAGATCATCACATCGGTAACACAATTTCATCCGTGCTAATGTCTTTGGAGCTTAGAGGCTCCTCTCATACCATGAAATGATAGCCGGATCTCTATATTGCCCGACTGTATGGAACCGCAAGATTCTCATCATTTAATCGACTTTGATTATCACATAGAATGTGGTTGCTCTCATCTCCCAAATCAAATGGCTTTCAGCGTAACTGAAGACCATATAGCTGCCTTTAAACCGAACATGCATCGATCATGCCTCACCTTCCGGCTGTCAGAGCAATCTTGGATTGCCTTCCCTTACCGAGATCATAGTTGATCTAAAGCCAGATCGACATCGAATTAGCACTACCTGTTATAGCGCTCTGCTTAATCTAAGCCAGTATATCCAATCGGTAAGTCGCAGTCTCCATCATAAGTGAAACCATAATCCATTACCCTTAAGGTACCTCATCTATTTTGCATTACTTGAATGAAACCGCATCGGAGCTCACAGGCTGACTCCAAAGTGTTCAGCGCAGCAGATAATGATCACAGTGTTGTCCCGGTACATCGTGATCAATAATCATACATGCGAGTGGCACTTCTATCTGCATCCCGATGATATCGACCCGGCAAACTTGACTTTAGCTACATGGAATTGTATTCGCTGGACTTATTCGAGCATCGCCGAATCTCTTGGGATTCCGATAGATATTACTTCCCCTGGTTAAGGAATGTTCTTTCTGGACTCTGCCATATACCTCAAGACCTAAGAAATAATGCATTAGACCGAGATCCTTCATATTGAACTCAGAATCCAATTTGTATTGGCCGGTAGGCTTTTCTTCTCTAGTTGAGAACAAGTCATCCACATACGGTTAATATTCTTTAGTTTCATTATCCATGATCTTGAAGTAGAGATTAGAATGCCGCTACTCTTAGTAAAGCCATTTCATCGGCCCATCTGTCGTGCCATGCAAGCTCACGGGAGCTTACTCAATCGATATGGGCCTTCAATCCGTAGGACACAGACTTCTGCATCTCTTCAACCTTCGATCCTTGGGTTGCTTTATATACCTTCACGATAAATACCATTGGAAGAGGTTATTCATCAAAATCTATCTGATGCAAACTGTTTTCATCGGAAGCAGATCTATCAATAAAGTTGATGAAGTGTATGCAGCCCGCAGGCCAGAATGTCTCTTCATAGTCAATGCTTCCTTCTAGGAAAATGACGACAAATCCTTGCTATAATCAATACTTCCATCAAGTGCGTATTTTATTTTGAATAATACATCTTGCGGATACCCCATCTGTCTTACGTGGGAACTGTTCCCTTACTTAGATTCTTCATGTAAGGATCGATATTCCTCTGTCATGGCATCTTCCCATTCTTTTCTCTTAATGGATTCTTCAGAGTAGGTAGGCTTTTCATCTGGGAGATCACATATAGAAGCTGTGTAATTTGAGAATGGCTTTGGTCTTTTCCACTGTCTCGTGGTTCCTTGGAACACCATACTTCCTCTCCATCTTGTATAAGCTCTTTTTTCCCCGTGACTTTCTTTTTAGCAGAAGGTCATGCAGGAGGTTCTTGAGCTTTGTTTATATCATAATTCTTCAGAGTCTCCTCATCAAGAGTTCTTGAAGCACCATACGGGTTGACTCTGGAGACTTCTCCTCCGCAGTTAACAATCTGTGGATTATGGGTTCTTCTTCACGTACTTATTCAATTTGGCATCTTCTCGATTTCTTAAGTCTTGCTTATGCATCAAAGATGCGTCCTGTGATCTTAATATGCGGTGACGAAGGTATATGAACAGATTTTGAAGGCCTTGGATACCTCCTTAAACATTATCCACAAATATTCACTTCTTTCGGGAGGAGCTCCAGTTTATTCCTTTTCTCTTTTGGTATATGAACAAACCTTTGGGCGTCAAATATTTGAGATGGCTTACCTCTGGCTTCTTTCAAGTGAACATTTCTTCAGGTCTTGAACCCAAGTACTTTTGGGATAGATACACTTTTCAAAAGCAAAACTATATATTTTATACCTTTATAAAAGCACATAGGAAAGATCTTGATCTCCTGAAGCGTAATTATATTCTTCTTCGACAACATCGTTTGTTGGGGGATTGGCAAGGGTAGTTAGTTCCTCTTGATCGACATCTCTGAAATACGAACTCCTTCGAGGTATATTCTCCTCCATTCTCATTTGAGTATCTTAATCTTTCTTCGGAAAGACTCTTTATCAAGGCTTTAGATTCCTTGAGTGTATGAATAATAAAGTATATCCAGTCTTTTATAGAGAATAATCATTAATGAGTGATACATGATATACATACCCATCAATGGAGGATGATGGCATTGATACACATCCGAATGGATGGAGTTCCAATGCTTCTTCTGCTTGTCATCCCTCTTTGGAAAAGGGTTCTTGATGTTCTTCCTTTAACATCCGCCATACGCCTTCATGATCATCTTCCGGTTAAGTGAAACACCTGTGACTACTTTGCATATGTGTGGTAGCACCTTGTAGTGGAAGTGAGCTAATATTCAATGCAAATATTCTTCAAATAGCATAGGTCATGGCGACCGATGACCCCACCTTCTTCTTTTCCACGATGATTGCTTCATTTATGATTTCTTCTTTAGCATGTTGCCTTATCCAACCTTATTATAGCTTCCTCATGTGACCGGAGCAAAGTCAACAAAACAACAAACAAGAATAATATCCTTCTTGATAGTATAAAGCAATAGCATGAATAATTGTCACAGTAGCTCCTTTAGATATTTTTACTTATAATTTAGCAAAGTTTAGGGAGTAGGGAATACAATGAAATGGAATTCAGCACTCTTAGTGTTGTGACCAAACATTCTTCAATGGCAATGCAGAGCTAACTTGCAGAGGTTTCTCTAGAGGGAATGTTAGTCATATCAAACAAGAGTATTCATCACATGTTGTAGAGTATAATGCACTACGGTTGCTATCTCAGCTAAAGTCATTAGCTTGTCATGTGTACCTTTGAATCTTGATTAATCAGACACGGAGTCTTGTCCTCAAGTCACGAGTCTTGTTTTTCTTCAGTCTCCTTCACTCAAGTGATGGTGCTTTCTTCAACCTATCTTACGTACTAAGACAATATACTTCTTGGCCGAGAAGGTTAGGTTATAGAATAAGCTTTATGATCATCTTTTAATCCTTCTAATGATTTGATCATAAGCTTCAACATGCAACTCTTGATCAAGATAATTTCATACTCCCGTCGATGCATATTAGAATAATCACACCTGGGTTTATTCTAATATGCATCTATTTGTTCCTTTGAATGTGTTGGATTTGAAATCCTTCTAGATCTATGGTAAAAGATCCCTTCTCTGCAAATACTCTTTGAGTTTAACCATTAACCATATGTGAGTACATACTCGAGATAGAATTGCGGTAGTGGCTCCATCTGATAGCAATGGTAATCATTACCAAAACTTCAAGAGTGATTAGGCGGTTCCTCTGTTTACCAGCTGCTTAGTCTGTAAAATTGCAACTAGTTACGGGAGGCGCAAGCTGTTGCAACTTAGGGTTTTGTAGAGAAAACCCTAGTTTTCAAACTTCAAATTTTGAAAATCGATCCGAGGATAGTCTGTTTGAAGCCAGTATCTTGGTGTATTGAGAATTTGAAAATCAATTTACCCTTCCGATGCCTGCTGCGGATTTTATAGACTAATTAACCTGGTTTTTGGTACTTAAGTACTCGTGCTTACGGTACCACAATTTACTTTCACGGTTTTTAAGTTTTTACGGTACTTTTGTGAAACTAGGGTTTCACTTTTCAGGAGGATCTAGCCGCTGAAGTCGCGTCTAAGTGGAAACTAGATCCTTGAGGGCTTAACTTTCTAGTCTTTAGATCATTTTCCTTTTCAAAACCCTAATTTTTGAATTTGATAACATTGACGTTTTTCTTCTTGCAGATAGTGCTTTCTTCAGGTTGGCTCACGATACCATGTTTATGTTTATGTCATTATTATAGTCTTTGCATTTCATAAGATAAAAGAGCATAATATGAACAAGATAACTAAGAAATACACATCCACAATGGGTACAAGATTTATCACGGAAACCCTCTAGGAAAAGGCAATAAACTTCCTTATCATAAATAGCTTATCAAATGTTCAAGAATGCTCAATATCCCAAGGAAAATCCTCCTCCAAAGAATCGCCACCCTTCTTCTCCTCTCACCAGCTTGAAATGTCAACACCTCACATAAGAGAATGAGCAAGTAAAGTGTGTCTAAGAAGTGAGGCAATAGCCTCACCCTTTACTCTGTCAGCTGCGATGTGAAGAGTCCTGCCATCACAGCGGGCCGGCTTCTCAAGCTGGGTGGGTAAATCCACCTTTAATTAAATCTGGCCCTTTTCGACACTGGCTAACGGGGCCGACATCTTATTCTTTACATTTATAATTGTCAGATGACCAATCCATAAAGGGATTTGGTCCTTATACAATGCAGAGCGATTAATCCTCAATGGGGATTAATCTAGTAATAAAAATAATAATAATGACATAGTTAATCCACAATGGGGATTTAGTCAATAATGAAAAATAATAAGAATGCTCTTGTGATTACATTATTTCAGCACTAATAGACCCTTAATTTTATTGCATTTACTAGGAAGTTAAGTAACCATACCATCCCCCTTCAAAAATTTCAAATCTTTCACTGAAAGGACCACTAGGTACATCCATAAGCCTAGGTCCCATATACGCATGTTGGCCACCCACTAGGTACATCCATAAGCCTAGGTCCCATATACGCATGTTGGCCACAATTTCAAGTTATTGTAATGTGAATGCATTTGTTAACAAAGTGGGATGACAAGGTAGAGTAAGTAGTTGGAGCTGGCAGAACTAAATAGGTGGAGTCAGGGTCAACAAAAGTACGGTCATGTTGAGCACGACGTCCTCTATACTAAAAATCCAATAGTCGTATATCATGTGCTACAAGATTACATCCTTGGGAAAAGTTGTTGAAGCTTCAATAGGTGGCTTCTTTGTCATCATAGGAAGTGGAACAACCTCTAAATTCTCAATGGAAAACATAAGGTTTGCTGCCACTTTGTGTTCATAGCCACAATTTAAGTGTGGATATGTGGCAATACTAGCTTCTTCATCGAGGTTTTCCTTATGGATCAGAGACAAAATGGATTGGCAGTAACGGCCACCTCTGTGATGATGGAAAAGATAAGATAAGATAATTTTATTAACGTCCAACAAATGACCACAAAAGTAGGTCAATGGGACTGAAGAAAACAACAAGTATGAATACAATGTGGGAGTGCAAGCGCAACTCCTAGATAATGAGGAAAATAACATAAAGAAATAAACCTACAGTAGTATAGCCTCAAAATATATGTATATGACTATGACTAAAGGTACAGTTATCCAAAATATAAGTGAGTATGTCCAAGATAGTGGACGACTCAAGAGTTTGTCAAAAGAGAGAAAGTGAGAGAGAGGTATGTCGATGAGACTAATGATGCAAGGTCTCTCGGGTCTGATGGTCGAGGGCGAGGAGGGCGAACTGGGCACTGGCTCGTTGTCGGAGTCCTCAGGAACCATCGAGAGGTTTGGCTATATCAGAATACATGCCTCCTGCGGTTTTTCAAGCCAGGAATCCATAAACAGTAATCTTGTATAGGCTACTTTAAGGTTTAGATGATCTTGATTTTCCTTGGAAATTTCTTCAACCTCAATTGACCACTTCTTAATATGGTCTTCATAGTCCATAGCATATCCAAGGAAACTTTTGTGAGGGGCTTCTTCCACATAGGTTTCCCATAAACCAAAATAGGCCTTAACAAGGGGGGATAATATATCCATCTTGAACCTTAGGCTACGGGGAGCCTTCAGCCTCCCAAGTAAAATTATGTTTGCATGGAAGGAAGGGGTATGCCTACCCTTACAACTTACAAATYGTATGCCCTTTTTTCCACTAATACATCAACGAACAAGATGTAAGTCGCCAGACCTTTCATGTGACCCAAGATCGCTTAATTTTACTTCTTCCACAAGGTCATTTAATAACCAACAATTGAGCTTGAYAACATGTTAGGCCTAAGCCCTCAAAATTTTGACCTTGGTCTTCAACCCTTTTACAAAATATTTTCCCTTAGTACACAAATGTGCTCTTTGAAAAGGGGAAAGAATAGGGTTATGTGGCAATAGCCTAAAGCTTCCAAATAGTAGAGGAAAAGACCACACAAGACCTAGAAAATGAACTTTGAAATAGAAGGCTCACTCAAAAAAGAATTCCCTGTTTAACAAAAACAAGACCTTTGCAACCAGAGCAATAAGCCCCTTAATGGAATGCCCCACTATGTCTAAGGTAAAAATAACTTCAGGTCAAAAGAAACCATTGCGAAAATTAGCGAAGCAATGCACAACTTTGAGTTTTGCTAGGGTTTTGATACAATTTACAACCAAACCTGCAATGTAGTAATCAGTGGAGACTTCGTGCAACTCTAGCCACAATGCCCATTGTCACCTCAACGTTCATGTCTCTCACTTTGGGTTGGTTCATGCCAACACCAAGGGGTATCCCTATCTTTACCTACAACCTATGGATTGGGTCAATAGGTAGATGAAGTACACAAAGGTCAAAGAAGCAATTCTATGGAGAGATCTAAAGGGACTAATGCCTGCCATGGGTCATAAAATCGAATAGAAATAAGAGCTCATTGTTAAATTTCTTTATGCTCAGAAAATTAATTTATGAATACAATAGATTTTTATGCCCAGAACAAGAACAACAACAAATTCTAAATTCTGATTTATAAAACAGAAATATAACAGAGCAATTTAACCTTGCAATGCACAACAGAAAATATAGAAACCAATCACACAATTTTCAGACACCAGAAATACCATGGAAACCCCAACTTCGGGGAAAACCTGCAAACGAGGGTTTAATATTCAGCTTCAGCAAATCCAGAAAATGATTACAATAATGCCAAACCTGGCAATCTCATCCACAAAAAAAATTATGCTTGGATCTGAGCCTATGGCTCTCCGAGTCTCGGCATCCTCACGGATTTGTTGTCTGCATACCCAGTGGTTGTGGTGTGGCTATAGGAGCACACAGCCCCCACGATTTGGCTCGGTTTTGGTTGCGTAGGCTACAGCCTAGCCCTCTCTCCTTCTCAGCTGCAACAGCACCTCAAACTCAACCCCTCAACACCTCCTCTCCCAATCTCTACAGCAGATACGGCCCCATAGCCCTAGGACGAAGGGACTAGGCCCCTCTCTCACGCACTGACTCACGGCATGGCTGGAAATGAAAGTTGGGTGCCTTCCTATCTCCCTCTCGGCCTCCTAACTCTTCCAAGAAACCTCCCTTGCTTTCGATCTGCAGTTGAAAACCCTTGATGTCAACTAAACAAATTTGTTTCTCCTCAAGCCACCCCTTCTCGTTTTAAATCTCTGGCTATAGCTAATTCGATGGTGGAGATTAGATCCCCATCATGTCAAATCAATGGCTACGATCTAATCTGAAACTCACTTTGACTTTTGGTTAAGATCAAAGAAGCTTCTAACAGAAGGTTAACTAATGCTGATTAAAAATTGACATTTCCTTAGTTTGGACTTAGGAAATATTTAAATAATCATTAATCAAATTAATTAAACACAGTTTTTTAAGTTAGACTTATGAAAAATTCAAATGACTTGGAGAAACAATACTTCTAGTGTTTCTTGCTTGCATGACACCTCGCCAAAGCAAGAACACATGTCTGAGCTACAATATTNAGTCCAACTCTTCATCCAGATCCTCCTCTAGGTAGACCTCTATTTAGAGTTTCTTCCATTTGGCCTAAGATGTTAGGGGAGCTAGCTCTAGCGGGCTTGATATGCTTACATAACTTGTATTCAAGGTTTTGGATTTACTGTCCTTGTACATTTTTATTCCAGATTCATTCTTCACTCTTAGGGTTTGGACTTTAGGTTTTTAGTTTAGATCGGTACTTTACATTATACATCTTGATTTATATAGGAGTCATTTTTTCTCTCCCACATTGTATACTCAATAATCTCATTGACCTATTTTTGTGGTCATTTGTTGAACATTAATAAAATTATCTTATCTTATCTACAGTATTGACCTGCCAATAATGGTGCACAAGTTGAGGATCAAGATTTTATTTCTCTTGTTCTAATAGTTTGCCAAAATCATATGAGAATATGGTTGAAACCTTAACCTCTTGATTCTAGTGATTGGTCCCTAGAAAAGCTTTCGAGATATCTCATACAAGAAGAACAGAGAGATAGGTAACATGAATGATTTTGGTGCAGAAACTACCTAAATTAAAAGCCATAGGGTAGAAAACAAGGTAAGGTGGTAGAGGAAAGAAGACTTTCTCTCCAAGTTTTTGACCAAAGGAAGCAAAGAATGATGATAAGGTACGTGAATCTACCTCTGAACAGAAGAATTTTTTTATTTCACATGTTGTAAAACTGAACATATGTCACATGATTGTAGACCTCCTTTTCCACATAGAAAATTGGAGACATACAAACAGTTTTGTTGAAAATAAAGGAAAGGATAAAGTAGAGGAATTAATGTTTATAGCTTCACAAGGAGATGTATATGAGACTAAGGACTATTGGTATCTAAACTCTGAACACAAAGCTTCTTCAAGGGATGTAGCCAAGAAAATACTTTGGCACATGAAGGAAATATTGGATTTAAGATATGAGTTTGTGAGAATTGACAGTTTTGAGTTGATGGATACATTGATTCAGATGTCACATGTATTGTGGATGACAGAAAATCCACTTCAGGATATGCCTTCAGCCTTGGCTCAGGTGTTCTTTCATG
This sequence comes from Picea sitchensis, assembly GCA_010110895.2. Classification (NCBI taxonomy): domain Eukaryota; kingdom Viridiplantae; phylum Streptophyta; class Pinopsida; order Pinales; family Pinaceae; genus Picea; species Picea sitchensis. The sequence continues at coordinate 44,858 of SNQJ01S0036565.1, forward strand.
CATTAACAAGAAGTAGATCAAAATATATCTATCTTCTAAAGAAGTTGAATATACAGCTGTGGCCAGCACAGCTTGTTATGTAATTTGGCTAAGAAGGATATTAGGAGATCTACAGGTTCAGAAGAAATAGGCTACTCAACTCTATTGAGACAATGGGAGTGTGTTAAAGTTGACAAAGAACCAACGACTCTATTGAGACAATGGGAGTGTGATAAAGTTGACAAAGAACCAACGTTATCATGCACACTCCAAACACATTGATGTTCATCACCCTTTTATCTAAGAGATAATGCGGGATGATCAAATTAAGCATATGTATTGCCCAACTCAAGAAAAGATTGCTGATAAATTTTTCCAAGCCTCTCAGTAAGGATAAATTTGAAAACTTTGGGGAGTTTCTTAAAGTAACGGGGCAGTGTTAGGGTTAATGTCCATTTATCATTAAGTGTTAGGTCTCTAGGCTTATAAAAATATGTTATGTAAACATTTAATGTTAATGTAATGTTAGCCATTAAAGTTTTCTTAATTATTAGTAGTTATTAAGTCATCAGTTAATAGGAAAACCACCTCATCAAGTGATTGTGTACGAGTCCCTGTCTCCTTTATGTATCTAATGCACTATTAATATAATCATCGAACAAGTATTGCTTTTCTTTCCTTTTATATTCTCTCTCCTCTCAAAAATTTAACAACGATTAGCCAATTTGCTTGAGGCTTGTCAATTGCAGGTCTATTTTTATATTGTATAAATTGCATTGTACTGTAATCTTTATTGTTAATAGAGTAAATAAATACGTATGTATGTGTGTATGCATCATTTTCGATGTGATTAAAAGGTGGTGTTATGTTCTGATTGTAAAGTGATGTCTTTGTGATCTAATATCCATATCAAAATCCATTAGAATGGTTACAACAGATTACAATTTAATGTTTCAAATCCATAATACCCTATGCTTAGGAGTTAAAGATATACCATTGCAGACAAAAGCATGTATCGGAGGCTAACCCCATAAGAGTAGTTAATTTTGTGAGATATATCTTGTCACTACACACAGCATGAGAGTAATAGTCTAAGGTTCCTTACATATAAATTTCATTTTGTGACATACTGGACTAATGGTATGCACAAATGATATGGAAACACAAGTTCTATCCAAAAGGCTCTTGACATTTGACCCAAGTATAAACCATATGTTGTAAGAAATTGAAAGAAGTAACATTTACAATGTAGCAAATGAAAATACCATACTAGAATTAGTTTGAGTTAAAAACTGCAAAATAAAAAAAAATGCCTTTAGATGACAAAGAGCATTCAAATTGGGAAAAGTTTTCACACAATGCATACCCTTTGAGGATTTATGCCTGAAGCTGCAACATACAAGTCTAACTTTCCAATTGCAATACCAATACCCTGTACTCCAAGATCTCCAAGACCCAGTATTCTACTTCCATCCGTAACCACAATCATGTCGACCTATCAATTTAGGAAACATTATAAGATGCAATCCTAAATCAATCTCATTAACATATTTTCCAATATAAGTTACATGTTAAAATACAAGCACATGAAATGGATATTGAGAGGGAAAGAAATATATATGTAAAAATTTCGAAACAAACAACATTCATCTTTTGAAAATAATAAATAATGCAGATAAGCAATAGGAAATTATAAGAAATAAAACTTCATTTACTCAATACAAGAACACAAATAGAATAGATTAAACAACACAACTTGAAAAATGAATTCACTTTCCAACAATTGGAGCCTTTAAATAGCAACAAACCATGAAGGTATAAGCATTTAACATTTTACTTGAAAAAGAGAGGATACATGTGTGAGGGGGATCGTCTTAGAGCCCGATGGAAATCAAGAAATTAATTATGCTTGGGGGATTGGAAATGGAACAAATAATGAGGTAGAGGCAATGGAAATTTATCAAGGATTTGTGTTGCTCAAGACCAAGGAAATAAAACATACTGGGGGATTCTTCTCTAGTTATTTGACACCTGCATTGCCAAATGACTCTGTGTAAGATCCCCACTTGGACCGTTGTTTGTTTTTTGTGTTACTGCTGATATGTTTTGTTTTACTTTGGTTCAGGGCTTTCGTCAAATAGTTTCACAACCTTTGCTGCTGATTTGTATTTCTTGGGTTTATTTGATTTCTGATTTCTTGCTCAAGACAGTTTATAATTGACTCACAATAAATATGGAAAACACTTGGGATTTTATTGTATCCATACCACAAACAACAATTACATTTAATGGCAAAGGATATGTCATGTCCCTATTTTTGGATTCCCTTATAATGCGGTTAGAGTCACTTCAGGAGGCTCGAGTCAACCAAGTCAGAGGGGTGAGACTATGTCATCAGTGAGCTCGAAGGGTTTGGATGATTTTTATGGGGCCCAACTTAGTTTATTTACCATTATTCATCATCAAGATCATTTCCGCACAGGTTGTTCTTGGTTCTGTTGCATTCCGATGATTTTCGTAAAACAGGGTTATTAATGGGCATATATTTTAATTAATTACACTAAAGGTACTATTTGGAGCTTGTTTCTTGGAGAAATACCTTAGTGTAATAGCTCGTTGGAACCGAGGTGGAAATATCTACAAGATGGGTGTTATATTGGGTGTGCTCATTTAACCATAGACAATATAGCAATATTGTCACCCAACCATAGGCATTAATGCCATCCCCGAGCACCTTGACCTTGACAGAGAGAATAATTCCGGTAGCAAATCAATAGCCAACCAAGGCTAATGATCCAAGCAAAGATAACCAAAACTGATCAGAGAGCCCAACCCAGATAAACCAAAAATGCAGATTTCAAAACTGCAGCAGCAACTGCTCCCTAGACTTGTGCACTATTGGCCTTCTGCAGTGCACACAAGTGTATTTCTGCAATTCTGAGAATTCTGGCTAAAATGAAGACTGGCCTCCTATATTTATACTACTTCTGCCAGACTGTCTGGGCTAACTTCTCTTTCTGGGTGCCAAACACTTAGTATATAATATTTCCTTTAGCCGACTTCTCTTCTAGGGTTATATCCAATTCTTTTCTTGCTTCCGGAATATTCTAATCTCGTCAAAGGTCACAAATGGAGGTTAATACCTCCCACAGCTACCATAATATCAACACTCCCTCCTAGCTAGGGAGGTATAACAGGTAATGGTCTTGAGCACAAACAGACCATTCAATTGGTAGCATTATTATAGCCACACAGGCTATGTCATGATCAAATCAAGAGCACCGTCATTATCCAACTGGATAATCTCCATGATAATTAGTACAATGTCATCTAATAAAACATGACTGTGTCTATCCATAGTAGTACACAACTACTCAATCAGTGACACATAGTCATAATCAGTGGAACATATCTACCACAGTAGCATACATCTACTGTCTAGAGACATACAGTCTCCATAGCGATCATATCATCTGATATCAACCTGCACAGAAAAACAATATCATGATATAAACTGAGTCATCTGGGCCATTCTTCCACTCACATCTGTGAGATCTGGAACAACATCTGCCCTCAAAAAGTAAAACATCAACCATGGGCTATCTGGACTATTCTTCCCAAGCATGGAAGAATAAATGTCCCTGATTTCTGAGCCTCGACCATTCACCTATCTGGGCCATTCCTCCGACACTAAACAAAGTGCAACCTGGAGAGAATGAGTCTTCCCTAGGGAATGACTGTCCAGACCATTTCCTAAGGAAATGACTGTCTTGCACCAACCTCCAAAACAAACCATTCTTCAAAACTGCTCACAACTGTGAACTTTGAAAGAATGACTGCCCGACGAGGCGGGCAATTCTTCTTGACCACTACTGAGAGTGACTGCCAAGAAGAAAGACTGTCCTAGACCATTCCCCCACACTGGCCACAAGGGGAATCGTTGTCTATGGTACATCAACAATCTATCGAACCATTTTCATTACGAAAATGACCGTTTGATCTGGACCATTTTTCGAACTGGAAAATGCCTGTCTGTCAGAAATCTCAAACCACTTTCTGAACTAGAAAGGAACTTCCCATCCTGGACCATTTTCCAAGCTGGAAAATGACTGTCCATAAATCAATGATATATTAGTGCTCCCTCCCAACTTGGAGAGTCATTTCTTCCCTTTCAGCTAAGGGAGTTATTTCCACGATCCCCAACTTGTCTCGTAAGTATGTAAACTTTATTCTGGACAGAGGTTTTTTCAAGATATCTGCAGTCTGCTCATCTATGGGGATATACTGGAGCTTCACTTCTCCTTCCTGGACTTTATCTCGAATAAAGTAGTATTTGATCTCAATGTGTTTCGAACGTTCATGAAACATTGGGTGTTCTTATAGCCTTATACAACTCTGATTGTCATAGTAAATTATGGTCAAATCTCAAAATTGATCAAATAATCCAAAAATCATCTTTCTCAACCATACTGCTTATGTACATGCCTCACATGCTGCGATATATTCTTCTACTGCTATGCTGAGTGCGACAAACTTTTGTTTCCTGCTGCCCCAAGATATCATAGCGGAGCCCAAGATGAAACACATCCCTGACTTACTCCTTTTGTCTTCTGCACTTCATGCCCAATCTGAATCTGTGAATCCATGAAGCTGTATATCGTTGGATGCGATATATCTTAAACCATAGTTTAGTGTCCCACGAATATATCTTAGAACATGCTTTGCAGCTATCCAATGCTCATGTCTGGGTTCCACTTGGAACTGACTTAGTGTGTTTACGACAAAGAAAAATGTCTGGTCAAGTATTTACTAAATACATCCATGACCCAATCAATTTCCGATATAGGGACGGGTCTACTGGATCAGAATCTGAGTCTCTTACTTTTCTTATATCTGTGGTCATAGGAGTGTCCATGGATTTGCAATCCATCATTCCAAACTTCTGAAGAATCTTCACTGCATATTTTCCTTGTCCAAGGAATACTTCACCATGCTTTTGACATACTTCTAGTCCCAAGTAATAATGCATGAGACCAAGATATTTCATATCGAACTCAGAGGCTAGTTCCTTTTTACACTGGATGATGAGAGACTCTTCACATGTCAAGAATAAATCGTTGACATATAGCAGTAGGATCACAGGTGCATTGTTCACGACTTTGTAGAAAAGATTGGATCTGCATGACTCTTGGAGAAACCAAGTCTTATCAAGTAGTTGTCTATTCTGGCATACCAAGCTCTTGGAGCTTGCTTGAGTCCATATAAATCTTTCTTTAGTCTGCAAACATGAGTGTCTCTGGAGTGTACTTCAAATCCTTGAGGTTGTTCTATGTATACTTCTTCTTCGATTTCTCCATTGAAGAAAGTTGTTTTTACATCCATCTTATGTAAACTCCATCCCATGGAAGAAGCAAGAGACATAATAGCTCTAATAGAAGTATATTTGGCAATAGGAGAAAATGTCTCCTATTGCCTTCTCCCTCCTTTTGGGAGAACCCTCTCTCTACGAACCTTTCTTTATATTTGTCCACTCTTTCATCTGCTGCATGTTTGATCTTACAGAACCATTTTGAAGTTACTACTGATTTTTCTTTAGGTCTAGGTACAATTTTCCATACATCATTTTTCATGATGGACTAGTGGTGTTCTTCTGTCATGGCTTCTTTCCATTGTTTCTTCTGAGCTTCCTCTTCAAATGTGGTGGGTTCTTCATTTAGAAGCTTTGTCATACATGCTACATAGCTAGAGAATCTCTTGGGCTTTTTGATTTTTCTGAAGGTGCCACTTCGGGATTTGAGTCTTTCTGCTTCTTGTAGGGTAGCTTCAAGCCAAGCTGGTCATTTCTTGGTTTTGGGTACAGTGTCTGATCCAATAGTTTCACATGGTTGCATCGGATGATCAAGTTGTTTTGTTTCTTCATTCCGACTTTCTAGAATACATGTGTTTTCTTCATTAGGCTCTTCATACTCTTCTTCTTCTATAGTTTCTTCAATGGATTTCTTGAAAGCCATCTTTTCATTGAAGGTCACATCTCTGCTGACTTCAACCTTATGTTGTTCCGGGATATAGATTCTATAGGCCTTGGATGATTCATTGTACCCCACGAATATGCCCTTCTTTCCCAAGGGTTCTAATTTCTTCCTTTTATCCTTCGGGATGTGAAAGTAAACATGGCATCCAAAGATTCTTAAGTGTTCCACATTAGGTTTCTTTCTTGAGAAGACTTCTTTTGGAGTCATATCCTTCAATATGCGGTGAGGAATTATGTTCTGAACATATATTGTTGTCATGGCTGCTTCTCCCCATAGATACATAGATAAACCTTGATCGTTCAATAGTGCCTTCACAGTTTCTTCAATAGATTTGTTCTTCCTTTCTGCTACACCATTTTGTTGAGGATTATGAGGAACAGTTAGCTCCCTCCTAACCCCTGTCGATTTGCAAAAGGCAACAAATTCCTTGGATGTATATTCTCCATTATCTATTCTCAAGGTCTTGATTTTCTTGTTTGTGAGGTACTCTATCTCTGCTTTGAATTCTTGAAACTTGCTGAAAACTTCATCCTTTGTCTTCAAGAGATATAACAAAGTCTTTCTTGAGTAATCATCTATGAAGATTGCATAGTAAAGAGAACCTCCTAGAGATTTGACTGGCATCGGACAACAAACATCTGAATGTATTAGATCTAGAATTTCTTTAGATCTACTATTGTTGCTTGAGAATGATTTCTTAACATTCTTACCAAGAGCACATCCTTTGCAAATTCCTTCATGTGTAGACTGTAGTTCTGGTATTCCTTCAACCATCTTTTTGAATCTTGTAGAGGCTTTTGGAAGCCTGGATCTTCTTCTATCTTGTGTCTTGGAGGCTTTATCAGCCCAACACTCTATTCACTTATATGTATTCCAGATCTGCATCATTTTTGTATGAGGTCAAAGATCTATTATTAATAAATCAGATTTGAGGTATTTATGGCTATTTCTTGTGTTGTTGATCTTGCATCTCGTTGAGAACATTCCATTGCTATATCTTCTTGATTATTGTCTTCAAACACACATTAAACCATCATATTAAACCCTAGCGCAACTCATGAGACTTAAATCTGCAAAGTGTTTGACGAAATGCCACAACTAGAAAACACATAAAAATAAATAAAAAAAGCAATGTTCCTGGCATCTGGGGTTGGGAACATTACAGGAATTAGGGATATTACAGGATAAAAATCTTATTCAAGATACAACAGCAAGAAGAAATATCAGCAAATGCAAATAGATTATCACTCTTTCTGACCTGTGGTTAACAACTACAATGGGGCAGCGTTATTGCATAGATTTGGCCCCCCTTGTAGACATACAAACTATTGGAGATTTGAAATAGCTTAAGGAAAAAATCCAAAGATGAATGTTGGTTTTTAGATCCACCCTCACATTGCCTCCACAACCTGAATACATGACACGAACACTTGAAGACCTCCACAAACTGTTGAAAGAGTATAACGACCCTCACTCCTTACTGCCACGCACTAAATAGATGATATGGCCCTCTCTTATTTGTTGTCTTGACATGCAAATTGTCATGGCCCTCTCACTTTATGCCAGGAGCATGAAGATCTGGTGTGACCTCCCTAGAAACCCCACAAATTGTAGAGAATGGCCATGGTTTCCTTTCTCAAACTCCCACGAGCTGCAAATAGATTGGTACGGCTCCAAGAGAGAAAGGAAATAAACAATGGCTAATGTCCCCATTTTGGGGTTACCCTACTCTGCAATTAGAGATGACTTTATGGGCTTATGTCAACTTGATCAAAGGGGTGATTTGATGTTACCAGTGAAGTCAGATGGTTTAGAGGAGTTATATGATGCTTTCAGACGTCCTTTAATCATATTTCATCATTGGGATCAGTCCCCACACTCAAATTTTGATTCTGATGCATTTCAACCGTTCCCATAAATTGAGAGTATTATTGAACATTATTTAATGGATTTCACTAAGGTTTTCATTTTAATAAATTATCTAAGAGTGGTACCTTGGTGTAATAGCTCATTGGAACCGGGATGAAGAGCTTTAAATGTTGGAAAGGATGAAAAGTCACTTCCGGTGCTAGAAATTGTTTTAAAATGAAATAAAACACTTTTTGGAGTAAAAATGATTAATAAATTGATAAAGTGATTTTGGAGGAAATACTAAAGATAAATTAAAAAGTCACTTGAGAGGAAAAAAGGAAAAGGGGTATAAAATTACAATGAGATCTCATTCTCTCATTATGATTGATCATTTTACCAAAACAATTTGGAGAGAGATTTTGTGGCTTGACTTGCTAGGGTTTTGGAGCAAAACCCTTGTGAAGGAGTGGTTTCGGTGGTGAAATATTCCACCCTAGCTAATCAAGAGGAAGGATCATTCAGATTCTTCATGGGATTTCATTGTTGAAGAACAAGATTCAAATTTGTAGAGTACATGGGCTTTGAGTAGGTAGATTTATACAGTTGTAGGGATAGTTTACACTTATGGAGGCAGTACTCTTCTTGAGGAGGTCACATTTGTCTTGGAGGAGAATGTATTGCTTGGAGGTAGTTGTAATTGTCCTTGTGGGGGGGCGTACTCTTTATGGAGGTTGAGTTTCTCTTGTGCAGAAGCCAAATCCTTGTGTATGTGGGCCGAGTTTCTTTCATGGCAGCCGAATCTTCTTAGGTAGGGGTCGAGTTTCCTTTGGAGGCCGAGATTTCTTCTGTTGAGGCCGAGTTTGTTGTAGGAGGGTCGTATCACATCTAAGGGGCGGGCGTCATTTCCTTTGTGTAGGCTGTATTTTGATTAGGGAGGTCGTGGAGGCCTGTTCCCAATCCAAATTTTTTGCTTGAACACTAACTGCTCACTGTTTGTTATGTTTGCTTATGTGTTTGCAGGTTTACTCATGGAGTTGCGCATTAGGGTTTATTTGATATTGATTAAGAAATAGAACAATAGATTTGAAGCATATAACATGAACAAGACAAAATACAATAAAGAACACCAGTATAGGACCAATAATGTCAGATCTGACCTTTATTTAGATAGTAGATAGATCCTTGAACAAGAGATCTGCAGATCTGGAAGAAAACCCCAACAATATCAAAGATGGGTTGCCACTGATACAATAATAAGAAATACAATGATTATAGCCTCCCAAAGGCTTCCTGAAGAGAAGATCCGAGCCTCCAAAGGCCAACAACTGCAAGAGAAGACTGAAGAGATGAGATCCTAGTCCAATATGATGCAAAACCCTTCCAACTGGTTGAGTTGCGCACTGTCCTGGTTGCTGATGAACCCCTAAGTTTTGGCCCTCCTCTTCCTATGCTCCAAATGCCTCCAAACTTTCCCAGAATGTAGATCGGGCTAGTAGAATCCCCTTGACCATGTTTCAAGATGAAAGGCGGAGTTCTTCCCCTCAAACTGAGCAAACCCTCAACTAGTTTGCGCCCCCCTGGTTGACTGAATCACCCAGATTTCGTTCTCACCTCTAGGAGCCTCCAATTGCCACCAAAATCTCCAGAATGATAGATCGAGCCAATACAAACAAGCTAGTGAAATCTCAAGATGATCTATGAAGATCTGGGCCACCAATTAAAGGAAACCTCTTCTTGCAGTGTGCCCCTCTCCCCTCCAAGTCGTGCCAAGCTCCAGGAAATAAACTGCTAGGATAACCTCCTCCGGAATAGACTAGAAATGATGCCAGCGACCATACGAAGAAAACCCAGATGCTCCTTTTCCAAGAAGCTCCTTCCTTTCCTCAAATCAAGCTAAACTCCTCAATGTGGTGCACCCTCCTTGCTGGAAACCCTCTAGGCTATGCACTAGCTTGCCTCTGCCACTAGGTCAGACCCCTGCAACACTATAGAATGGTGTGGGAGGATTATTTCACCTCCGGGACCAAGCTTGGATCAAGGAAGGTGGAATCTTTCACCACCGAGTTGATCTCTAGGGTTTTAAACTCAAAACCCTCAAAACTGCTTGTGCTCAAGAGCTCCAATGCAAAATATGATAATAATCCAGAATGCCTTAGAAGTGTGCCCTGCCCTTTCTTTTATAGCTCCAGTGTATCCATCTGTTGAGTTAATTAACCCCTAGGGTTAACTCTTTAACTTAACTCACCTTTTCTTTTCTTTCATTGAGTTACCCTTTTTCACACAAAGTCAACTCAGTAATATAATGTTGTGTTTAGGAAGTGTCCTCTGGTTGACTTTGTCCCCATGAGGCATGAGACTATAGTCTAGTGGGGATGGCTAGACTACTGAGTCTCTCTGGACCTCTTCATCAAGAGGTGGGGGACATTATAGTTGAGTAGAGGAGATGCTTCTCTGTTGGAGGAGTCGATCTGGGCTCCAACAGCTGCCAAACTTTGTAACAGGTAAGCTCATAATAAAAATCAGATCTGGTTTTGATGTTTATTTGCTGTTGTAATTATACGGCTAAATTAGTTGCATTTGCTATTTTGTGGTCTTAAAATTGTATGCAATATATAAGCTATATTTGGAAATTAAACTCTTGTGTATGCATTGGAAAACATATTGAGAAAACAACCAGCAAACATATAAACTCAAACAGCAGCAACAAGAGGGTTTGTACAGTGGGAATTGAGCATATCAACAAAGTGTTTGACAAAAGCCATGAACCAGAGATACCCTTAAAATATTACAACGGCCAGTAAAGGGGTTTTGACAGTGGGCTTTGAGCATTCCCGCAAACTGTTTGACGAAAGTCACCAACCATATAAGTGCAGAAAAACATATCAGCAAACAAGATAAACATACCAGAAATCATAAAAGGGTTATTTCAAGTGTACCAGGGGATTGTAGTGAAGTGTTTGACAAAAGTCCTAAATCAGAAAATCATCCATACATAACAACAGTAAACAAAATTTATAACAGCGACAAGGAAGGGACTTTACAGCTCGATCTATCAAGAATCAACCTCCTCAAACCCCCACAACCTTGAAGATGGCTCGATCTGCACAAATGGCCTCCACAAGCAAACAATAACTCTGCAAATACCCTCAACTTGACCAAACTGATGAATCTTCTTCTTCCACAATGAATCTCCAATGAGAGATCTGTGTGATCTCTCCCTCTGACCAGCTAGGGTGGATTTGTTTGAAATGTCCCTATCTAGATTGGACCAATATTTCTTCCAAACCCCTGTAAGTTTGCTGCCTTCTATTGGTCTGACATTTCATCAAACACTTTGTCAGCAAGTTGTTATACCCCTGTAATATTTCCCCTTAAGGTTTGTTATTGTGTTTAGATGTGAAACTGTTATAGTTTGGTGGTTTCTTGGCTTGTACTTCCGTCAAACACCTTGCTACCTATTCCCAAACTCACTGTACTAACTCCTTCTCTGTTTGTTGTAGTGTTCTTAAGTTATTTCTGATATGGAGCTTTTCTCAAACACTTGTTAGACAACCCCCAAACTCACTGTAGCCTTCTTGCATGCTGCTGTTAGATTAATATGCTTTCTATTTGGTGTTAGCAGTTATGGTTCCAATGGATATGTGAGGGTTTGGTTGCCAAATAAGACATGCATCACTCATACCAAAGTATAACAACAATACTGTAAATTAACTAGTGCACGAACAACTGTTACAACAACAATGTAAATAGCTAAACAAGCCCAACTTTATTATGAACTTAATCAGAACCTTACAAAACAATTATAACCCATAGATTTGCTCTTTACACACCTTGCAATGATTGGCAATGTAGCTGGACGAATGTGCATAAGAATAGACCAAAAATGATAAATATGGTACATATACAAATCTTCTGATCTGTAGAAGTCTTCTTGGACAACAATTACATGTGCAGCAATAATCTTCTTCAAACACCATGAAACAACAAATATATAGCTCGATTTGATGAAGGTATCAGATGGAACGATGGAAAAATCCCTCTCAATTTGTTAGAAGGTGTACAGAACGGCCTCCTCAAGTAGAGATGCAGCCTCTATGGAAGAAATGTGCCCTTTCTTGAGTACAGACGGCCTCAATAGAAGAGTTTGTCCTAGGTATAAGAGGTCACGACCCAACAGTGAGAGAACTTGCCCTTAGTGAGAGTACTCGGCCCAACAAGGGGGGAAACTCGGCTCCAATAAAGAAACTCAATGCAACAACAATAAACTCGGCCCAAGTTGAAGGACTTGACCCAGCCAAGAAGATCTCATCCCAATAGCAATAGAGACTTGGCTAGCAAATAAAGAAATTGGCCCAACAAGAATGGTTTGGCCTCCTCTCCAAGGAATACCCTCTGCAATAAAAGAAACAACCCTCCATAGGAAACAAATCGATTTCCTCCCAGTCAAACTCAACTCCACAACAAAACCCTTTGCAATTGAATAAGATGGATCTCCTCAATAGTCAACACAAATGGAAGACCTGAATGATCTTCCCTCCTAATGGTTGGGGTTGATCTTTCACCACCGAAACCTGATTAACTAGGGTGGAATCTTTCACCACCGAAACCAATACAACACTAGGGTTTACTCCAAACCCTCAAAGGCTCCAAGAGCTCTCCAAATTTTAGAAATAATCGTCAACATAATGAGAGAATGAACTCTCATCTTTCTTTTATTTCTCCTTTCACCTTTTTGCTAACCCTTTTACCTTTTTCCCCTCAAGTGACTTTTTAATTTATCTTTAGTAAAATCACTTTAATAATTTATTAACCCTTTTTACTCCAAAAAGTGATTTATTTGACTTTAAAGCATTTATGTGCATTGAAAGTCACCTTTTCATAAGCTCATCTTTTAGAGCTCTTCCTCATGGTTCCAACGAGCTATTACACTAAGGTGCCCCTCTTAGATAATTTATTAAAATGACAACCTTAGCTAATTCGATTAAATAATGTTCAATAATACTCCTACATTACGGGAAGGGTTGAAATGCAACAAAATCTAAATCTGATTGNGCTAACCCTTTTACCTTTTTCCCCTCAAGTGACTTTTTAATTTATCTTTAGTAAAATCACTTTAATAATTTATTAACCCTTTTTACTCCAAAAAGTGATTTATTTGACTTTAAAGCATTTATGTGCATTGAAAGTCACCTTTTCATAAGCTCATCTTTTAGAGCTCTTCCTCATGGTTCCAACGAGCTATTACACTAAGGTGCCCCTCTTAGATAATTTATTAAAATGACAACCTTAGCTAATTCGATTAAATAATGTTCAATAATACTCCTACATTACGGGAAGGGTTGAAATGCAACAAAATCTAAATCTGATTGCGTAGGAGTGATCTCGATGACGAAATATGATAAATGTGCCTTTGAAAGCATCATATAAGTCCTGTAAACCACCCAAGCTCATTATTAACCTCAAATTACTCCTCTGATTAGGCTGATTACCCAAAAGGTCATCTCCAACTGCAGAGAAAGGGAATCCAAAAATGGGGACATTACAATCCTCCCTTCCCAAAGATTGCTTGTCCTTGAGCAATGCCAACACAACCCTACGATCAATAAGATGAACCAAACTGAAACTGAGAATGATCCTAAGTTCCCAAACTAACCTGGAAGATGTGAAGCACCCTCTGCTCAAAGCACTTTCCTGCAAGGTACTAACACAAGAGGCCACCTGAATACTACCGATAGGTAAAGCAATAATGCACTACAAAAACTCGATCAGCCCTACAAAGAATGACTCTTCTAGGGAACCAAACCAAAGCAGCGTATGAGGAAATTCCTGAAAGTAAGAACCGACTCTCCCCTGTCTATCAATAATTGTACTTCCAAACCATGTAATCCCAGGGTCCCAAGCTAATCTTAGAAAGAAACCACCATGCTGACACTGCGCCACTTTGATCATAACTGTCTGCCCATCATGCCCAAACTGCATCCTCCTCTCCTAGAAACCCAAGATGAAACACTTGTAAGAGATAAACCCACTACCACAAGTCATATCCTGCCACAACATCTCAGTGAAATCAAAGTCTACAAATCCACTGTCAGACTCGATCCTAGGTATCGAAAAATAAAATTTGTCCCACCTTATAGAATAAGTCTCATCATCTCCTCTCATGATAGTCCAAAAATGAAACAGACGAATCATTGTCACAACTCTGGAAACCAATATCAAACTTTGAAGTGATCTATAAACCATATGACTTCCCAGATCCCACAACCAAGCTAGAAGTCCATCATCCCCAATACCTATTGACCCCTGCTATGCCACACTGACCAACTCTATGCCAGCTAATCTGTACAGCTTATGCCAAAATGTCCTGAGAGTTGTGTTGTCCTGATCATGGTCACTGTACTCGGGAAACCTATGGAGCCTAAACACCTCCCTAAAGAACCACTCGACTAACTACGACGCCTCATACTCTGATGAAGTCCCTAAAATGTAGTCCCTGCCATGCACCTCTGGTACACTTGTATTGAAATATGTCGACACTCTTTCCCACCTGTCCTGAAATGAGTGTAGACTGTCATAATCTTGCTGGATAGGTATGCTATGACTCGTTCTGCTGACAATTCATGCAGTCCCTCACATGTCTCCACACATCGTCCTCGAGGCCCTTCCATGAGAACCTCTCTTTGATCTACTGGTATGTCTGGAAATACCCATGATGTCCTGCCAAGGGTGTATCATGCATAGCCTTCATGATCCCCTCTCTAAGTGTGGACTCAAGAACCAAGTATATGCTACTTCTATAGTAGATGATGTCATCCACCACTCTGTACCTGTCATCCTGAATGTGACCATCCATCAACTCGCAAGCAAACCGATCCTTGGAATATTCCACCAAAAGGTGGGACTTCCAATCAATTGAAATCCCTATGAGCCAATCCAATGTGTCATGGATCTCCTCCTGATGTGTCTGTACATCCGGCACACTGCTCACATGGCTACAATATAAAACATCTTTCATGCCAAACTCCATGTCCCTGTCCTGATGATAGCCTGATCGAAGATCAATCTCTGGAGAGTACTCTATCCCATGGCTAAATATGCTAGCTATCCATCATGCTCCATGTCTCATCTAACAGTCTCAAATGATCCTCCCGTGTCCTATTGTATATGAGGAGATCATCAAAGAACACCAACATAAACCCCTATAGTTGCAATGTGAATATGGGGACCATGCGAGACCGGAAGGTGGAAAGATGTTGGCCAAACCCAATGGCATGACCAAAAAATCGTAGTTCCCATAATGACACCTGGAAATAGTCTGGTGATATCCCAATCAAAGATCAATCTTCGAGGAATATGTTGCTCGATGAAGCTCATCTATCAACTTCTCGTCCTTGGGCAATCCAAACTCAATGGTATGCTCAAAGTCACTATCAAGAAGTCTCTCTGAAGGAATTTCCCCACAATCCCATAATGATGTGTCCACGTCCTCAATATATCCATTCCCACAATAAGTGGGTGCATATACCTCCCTGGTGGTTGGTCCACAAGGTATATGCTCAACTCCCTCATCTACAGTTATGACTTGAGCTGTCAATGGGCTCCCCAAAAGAAGTGGCACATGATCTCCAAGATGCAGACTATGTGTATAATCAGAAGTCTCTAATCCATACCTCTCGTCAAGGCCATGTAAAACTGAATGCTCCTTGCACTCGACCATCACAAGAAGCTCCTCCATCAAATCATTAGTATCACTAACATCCTTATTATCATGACTATCATACATGACTGAAATTATGAATATAAAATATCCCAAATGCGGTGGATCTGGATATGAACTGCGGACTAGTGTTTAAGCTCTCGGATCTGATACTCTGGGGGTTTCTAGATTCATTTTAGTTACTTGTTTAACATGCTTGGTGATTTTCGCATGTGTGTGTCATATACATAAGTTTTGAGCAGCATATATGATGCATGCGAAATAAGGAACCAACACAATCACAATAGCATGTATTATATGGAAAAAGAAGGAAAAACAACTGATATGCTGAAAGCAGAGAAACAATCATCAACTAGATCTCATGGATCGTCACTGGAATACAATGCAACTAATACAAAATACCCATGATCAGAATATGTGGATAGATCTACACATGCACGGATAGATCGACAACATGCAGCTCCAGAAACTCACGACAATTGTTGCAAATGATGGATAAACTCGCCTTGGTGGCTATACTCAACCAATCGACCTGAAAACTATCCCAAACTGTGCGCCCTACCCTCTAATATCATCTTGATATCTGTTGGATGGAATAGCGGCTCACTGAAGCTCTGAATGAACCCCATATGATATTCCCTAGGGGCTTGCGCACCTCCTAGGCTTTGGGAAAGTACAAATTGTGTGATAACAAAGCCAAAAAGCATAGGACAAGTCACTTAAGCCAAAGTCAATGGAGAAATAGAAGAAAAGGTTGTTGAGGGGGGCCTTAATTAATTAATTACTCAACTTAGGAGGAAAAGCGCCTAGCTTAAGTGATGCCAATGGAGAATTAGATCGAGGAAGATATAAAACGAGGAATTCGACCCAATTCCTCATTATGTTATGATTTGAATTTGACAACAGGTTCCAAAGGAGGAAGACAACCTCTTTGATGTTTTGTGGATTTCTGGAGGAAACCACCACCTAGATCGGTTTTGGTGTTGGAAGACACACCCTAGCCTATCGAAGATACCATCCAGGCATTTCACCGTGTCAATTCAAGAGTATTCAGATCCATTGCAGAGATTGTGTAGTGTAGCCAGTGAGGGAGCAAGGTTTAGAGAGGGTTTCGTGTAGCTGCACGAGACTAGGGATTATCTCATTGATTCCTTCTGACCTAGTTGAGAGGAGGCCAGGGCACTTCTTTTGAGCCACCAGTCATCATATTCTGATGGTGGAATCTACCAGGGAGCACTAGACATCCAGAAAGTGCACAACTCTTGAGGAAGGACATTTGGGTTTCCAGAGAGTTTTCCGGATGAGATCCGGGGAAACCCTTCCGACCCACCACAAAGGAGGCTAGGGTGCACATTTTGAGACATTTATCAGAGGATTCCTTCGGTGGAATCATTAGGGCGCATATCCAGATCCCAGTGGGTGTGAAACCCCCCAGGGGATATCATTCGAGGTTCATCCAGAGCTTCAATGAGTCGATCATCAGTCCAACAGATATCAAGAGGATCCTAGAGGCCAGGGCGCACAATTTGGGATAGTTTCTATGCCGATCGGTTGAGTATAGCCACCTGGACAAGTATATCCGTCATTTGCAGCAGTTGTCGTGAGTTTCCGGAGCTGCATGTTTCCGATCTATCCGTGCATGTGCAGATATGTCCACATCCTCTGATCACGAGTATTTTATATTAGTTTATTGTATTCCAATGACGATCAATGAGATCTAGTTGGTGATTAGTTTATGCTTTCACCATAACAGTTGTATTTCCTGCTTTTTCCATATAATACATGCTATTGAGATTGTGTTGGCTCCTTATTTCGCATGCATCATATATACTTCTTGTTGACCGCCCATTTAGCAACGGTGGTCAACTCATGTGCCATGAAGTATTCATCTATGT
>SNQJ01S0036566.1:4858-24703 GCA_010110895.2 Picea sitchensis
CACAATCTATTGTATTGTTAACTCACTTATTTATTATCAATTATATATTTTTATATCCTATATAGATTTCAAGTATTTTTCCTTATGTTATGTATTTTTTCGTAAATGAACTACTGTTCATTACATGGTAAATGGCATTAGAGTAAAAAATACTCCTAACCCAGAGGGGCTCTACTAGACTTGAATCCATGACCTCTCTGTGATATCTTCCTTGAAATTAGTTGATTCAAATCGATTGTGTTAATCTATTGAACCAAGAGCATGTTAGTTGTTAAATGAATAATCACAAGATTTAGAAGGTATTATCATTTTAATGCTCACTACAAAAGACATTACAACTTGCATGTAGTGTAGCCTCTTATTGTGTAAATGTGGAGTGTATTAGGTCAAATCTTGTATTCATTATTTTCCTTGTAAAATACATCCCTCGGAAATCCTCAGGCATGTCCCGTCATTTTGAGGATGGTACCCAACGTAAAATGAACCATGTAGACTATTGTATATTGACTTCGTAGGGACATCAAGTGAGACCCACGTATGCAAAGACATCCAGCTCGGGTACTTGACCTTGAGACCTCCTGCTTGCTATTCACAACTCACAACCACTCAATGTAGCCCACTAAGAAAAATCTATGTATTCATTTAATTGTTATATAAAGAAAAAATAATAAGATAACTTTAATACTAGCAATGGTGTATAAAAAATTTCATTACAAAGATGTGTTGGACATAAAAAAAAAAAAATCATTACAATTGCAGTACATGATAATCCACTAATAATATTTGATGAACAACTTATAAATATACTTATAATTTTATTTTTTTTCTTAATTATGATCAAGGTAACCTTAATCATAATTGTTTCTAAAGTTGGAATTGTCAAAACCATGGAGTTTTTTCAATTATTTTTAGTTCCACACCACAATCAAAATACCTTATCCATTCTATTATTATACACAAAAATATAGATAATCATGCACTATATATTAAAACAAAGAAAATGTCACAACTTCATTATTTTATCAAGATTCAATTATTATACACAAAAAAATATAGATAAACATGCCATATATATTAAAACAAAGAAAATGTCACAGCTTCATTATTTTATAAGTATGTTAGCATTATAATTTGTTGTGTTATTGTTAAATAGTTGGGTCCAACAATTAATTCTCACACCCAAAGGTAAATAATTCTACGAAGGTAACCCTTTAGTAGAGTAGTTATTATGCGAGTTAAAGTTACATAATTCTATGTAAAGCCTTATAATAGAATGTAAAGCCTTATAATAGAATAGTTTTGTAACTCTATGTAAAGATTTACGATATAATTGTTAATGTCTTATAATATTGATAATTGTTGCAATGTGCATAAGATGTGATCATCTAATTTGAAATTAATTTTTGGGTTCTTTTGCAAGTGCCAACATTTGTGTCCATTGAAACATATTGAAGATGTATATACATAAATCATATCTCACTGCTTAAAGGTCTACCCAATCTTTAACACATTCATTTTATACTTTAAATTATTGCATTCTTGTATAGTTATAAGGATCAAATATATGAGCCTTCATCGGAGTCTCTTATTTTGTCATTTGTATAGTCACTGTATAGTGTATAGTGACTATAAGCATATTTTTTTTAGATTTTTTTAGTTGTTCTTTTTGGGCCTAAATATGCATGCAAATAACACTCAAAGGAATGATGCATTGTATGAGTCTTCAAGGAAACGTTGAATTTAGTGATATATCATATATCCATCTTTTTGTGTGAGAATTTATGTCATGTTCTAGAATATACTTAATCATTCTTGATTTTTGTGGTTTTAGTGTTTTTGCATGCAAGTTATCTTTTTAGGGTAATCACTCCATATACATATTTTTCAATTTGTCTAGTATCTACTTTTGATACTAACAAAAAATCAAATCTATATTCACTAAGAGGTTCCATCGTGTTGGGTATGTGTTATATTTTTTGCATGTGTGTGTGTGGGCGCGTCAGATTCGATCAATGCGTCTGATGATCCCTCTAGTAGTTTTGGGCGGTTTTCTAAATTAATCTTGGATTAAGGGATTAGGGTTTTGGTATCTACGGAATACCTAAAAAAAATGTATATATTGTATGGTGAATGGTGAAATTCGACATAATGAATATAAGAAGGGTTTTCCCTGGTTGAGGGTTTTCGGTATAAATCTCTATGTACTATGTGAATGAGCCATTGATTAATTTTTGTTTTACTTAAGAATCTATATGCATTGTTTTACTTCACATGCTTAAAACTTACACATCAGTGCATCTCTTTGTGTTGGTGGGGATGCTAGAGAGACTATATGCTTAACAGTGTGAGGGCTTGGAGGATTTCAAGTGTTATTAACTACATTGCAAGTGAATTTGCATGGGATTTTATTTCCACCTAACTATGTGGAAATGTGTAACATCCCCGACCACCTAGGTCGGGCCATGTTACTCGAGAAAACACTTTTGTTCTCTGCTCAACATACTATAACATACCCAACATCCAACTGAGCTATGCCACATAATTTTTTTTCGAACTGCATGCAATTAAAACTTATACACACAGAACTCTTGTGGAAATTTATATATAAAATGTAAACAGATAAATACATTATGTAATTGCATGGATTCATACTGAAATAACAGTAAACATATACATGCAACATATATGGGAAATACCCATAAATATAAAGGCAGTTATAACCACACATAGGATAAACCCATAAAATTAAATACGTAAATAATAATGCAACGTGTAAATTTATCACACAATTGACACTTATCTTGGAAATAATTTCACCAACTGCGTGCAAACCTTCCACGAACCTCCCAGCCTTATACCACACTCCTCATCACTCTCAGCAGTGGGTCACCCCTGAGCTGGGACTAAACTCCACCCGGGTAAAGGGCTTCCTAATTAGGCTAATGGTTCATAGACAACAGGAAAGACTCTGTCACGGGTGCCAACTCAAACTAACAGCCTACAGTCCCTCATTCCCCACATGTCTGTCCCACCCAAGAAGTGTGCCCCTTCTCTGCTCAACAATCCTTCGGTTGCCCCACATTCTTTCCAGGTTTCAACAACAGGCCAGACAGGAAGTCTCAGAGCCCTGTAACTGTAGTTTAGCACCTTCAGGAAATCAATTCCCAACAATTCTCTTACCCAGAGAGAAATTGCTCACGGGCCTGACAACCCGCCTCTTCAATATCCCACGGGCCTGACAACTCGCTTCTTTAGTCCATCTCGCAGGCTAACCAGGTACACAAACATGTATGGTTCTGGATACAGGTTCAGGTACAGTGACATGAAGGTACCGAGGATAGCTCAATGAGTGTGTGAAAGATCATCAAATGACTGCATGGATGGTTGAATGATGGCAGGAATGATGGAAGAGTGTCCCCCAAAATGAACTAAGTCCCAACAATATGTATTCATGTCCCTAACCTGACACTTGTCATGTTGGGAGCTACTTTGGCCCACTTGTCCCCATCCTTAGAACTTAGGATACAATAATTATCCATACTTTAGGATTTAAGAAATATTAATATAATATTCCTTTTTGTCTTAAGCTCCCTAGCTTAGCCCCTTTTCCTTAAATTTTAGCCCCCCCTTTCCCTAACTAGTGGAGTTTAGTCCCCCATACTCTTTTATCGTGGTCGGTTTGCGCGCAACGATGTATTTTATATTAATGATGAGACATATACAAAAATAGGTGCACTGGCCTTTAGCATCTAGGCTCTCTAGCCTAATTCAAAACATAAGCATCATAGATTATAATAACTGGCTCACTAGCCTATAAAACACATCATATACGCAAAGGCTCCCTGGCCTCAAAATCACGCACACTTAAGTTGTTGTGCGCGGTATCCTGGAATGTTCACACTTCATGATTTTACTGCGCAGTACATGCGCGCACTATGCCATGAAAGGTGCATACAAAAAACGATATCAAATAGATCACCAACTTATGTACATTTGTATTTACAATTGGGTTTGGCCTAGGGATATTACAAAATGTAATGGAAATGTGTTGCAAGGTTCCTTTTGGTTGAAGTGATGTGTCTATTTGGGGTTCCATTGGTGGCTTTGTGCGTGGGCTTGGGGTAGACTTGGGATGATTCTAGTTCATTGAGGATGCGTGTAGATCATAAACTGTGTACTTGTGTGTGGTGGATCAACAAGTTGCTTGATAAAAAATTCGAGTAGTGTTGCTTGATAACAAATGGGGTTTATTATGTGTTTGTTATTCCTCTTAAATAATTATCTTGTTTACATCTTATTGTGTAATGTATAGTGGGGCTTAAGTATTTTTTTTTATAATATAGCTAATTATCTATTCATATACACATCAAAAGTACAAAATGATTACCATTAGACAATCTAGAAGAGAGCCTGCCACCCAAATTTCAAAAAACATGAACATGTTTTTGGTTTCCTAGTCTGTAAGTAGACCTATTTATCTATCTAAAATCCTTAGGATATGCATTAACCAAATTCTAAGATCTCAAAATATTATTCTAAGTGCCCTTAGGGGCTGTTAGCATAGGAATTTGTAGTAGCATTTTTGGTCATTTCGTAGCGCCGATGAATTAGGAGTTTCCATAGCACACCTTTGTCCTATGCTCCTTTACCATAATTCTTCATAATTAGTTGATTTCATATCTCCCATTGTTTTCAATGCCCTTGTTTATTAAAAGGAATATGGAGATTTGGTCATTTATGAGCTTGCTAACTGTTTATCAATTTGAATTTTTCTCCCAAGCTCTGTGCTGCTGAAATCGCTAGTTCAGAAAAGTTGCAGATTGCACTACAGGATTGACTGTTAGAGTTGAATTGGAACGTCAGGTGGATGTAGTAGTTCCATAGATTGTTGCGCATCTTCCATCATCAACCACAACCTCCATCTCTTCTTCCATAGACTGCATAGCCATTTGCCAATTGAATTTCATCTATAATATGGTCAAGCCACTCTTCTTCATAATATTGAATGCTCATTCATTCAATTGACTCTTGTGTCCACACTGCGCTACAAAACATTTCTACCAAAACTACGCTACGGAAAATGCAAGCATGTTTTGGCTTGGTTCTACGAAATGTGCTGAGTTATTTTGCAAGGATGCTTTTGCAAGTTTTGAGTGAATAACTTAAAACTTGGACTATGAAAAAATGAGAAGGAAGTTTTGAAAAATAGAGGAGGTTTTTGTTCATCACATACCAAATAAAAAAAACCTCTCTCATTTTTTCAAAATGTGTTATGGTTTGAGAGATATTAGACACAAAGTTCGACCCTTCTACACAGTGTGACCCACGGCGCGACACTTCTGCAAGTTTTGAGTGACTAACTTAAAACTTGTATTATGAACAAATGGGAAATTATTTTTGAAAATGGGAGGAAATTTTTGTTCATCACATACCAAATAAAAAAAACCTCTCTCATTTTTGCAAAATGTGTTACGGTTTGAGATATATTAGACATAGAAGTGGCACTATCGAATGTGTAGAACTGTTTTACAAAGGCACTACGAAATTTCTTATAGCGGTAACAGTTTAGATATTCTCCTTGTTGGGAGGTTGCCACCTGTCAAAGAGGATTCAAATGGATTCTCAAGGATCAGTTAGATGTCAAGGGACACCTGCATCGAAGTTTTAGCTCCATCAAGACCTCATGTAGTGAGGTGGAAACATTTTATTAATGACTTCCAACAATTTCCTGAAAAATTAGCAATTTGTTGGATTTTTGTCTCTTTGATTGTTGCCACCTATCTCCAACGGCTTAGAATCCAATGAAGGATATGGGATTCGACCTCCTAAGGATATTTGGATTCTATTTTATATTTAAGAAAGGAGATAGCTCTTGGAGAAGGGTTGGACTCTCATTTGGAGAGAGGCTTTTTTATGATGAGAAGATTTGTTTATCCTTTAGCAAGTGAATGCAAGATCTGCTCTGCTACTTTCTGAGATTCATTAGAGTGTTATTTTCAATCATGTTTTCATGTTTTCATCTTTCATAATGTGTTCTTCTTCCTAGTATGATCTAAGAGTACATGACAGAGATTCATTATATAAATGCCTCTTCATATAGATTGTATTATGTTATGTTAAATATTTTTTTGATTTCAGAATTCACTTTATTTCAATGGCCACTCTTTGTTTATCTTGTCTAAATCTACAATAGAAATTCATTTTTTTAATGGTTCTACTGTAGTGGGCTTGTTCTCCTATCCTCTACCATTCTTTATCCAGATTTCCTGAACATAATACTTGATATGCCTCAGAGATTGTTAGTAGATTTCAGCTAAGTTGAAACTACAAGTCTTTAAGATTCAGATTAGACTCCATTGCCCAATGGTACCCCCTCCCATTTGTCTTACTAGCTTCTATAAAAAAAAACAAATTTGTTCCTACTAGAAATATGACCTTCTAAGTGTGAATATTGAATATCTTTGAGTGTGAAAGCCTTTGGCTATTGAGAGAGCCCTCTCTGATTGTATTAGGTCGGAAATACAATCTAAAGTAGGTTGAAATGGTTACCTTGGGGTTTCCTAGATACAGCCCGAGGAAAATTCCATGTTATAACAGGGGCCATGATCAAAGTATTTATCAAAATAGAGGAAAACATGTGCACCAAAACATAATGGGTTTGGGAGTCAGTGCCTAAGGGATAAATCCACATTGACTGGAGTTACTGGAATGACACTCACCTTCCCAACCCATCCTTCTTCCTCTACCTTCATTGCTTCAATGCCTTCCATCCCTATTGCTTCTGTTGTCTCCACTTCTATTGCTATTGCTCCCCCCATTACTTCACCATTTTCCAGGTTAAATCTCCATATAACATTAATCAAGGCATCATACTTGGAATCTTGTTGGTCTAGGATCTAAAGAAAAACGCCCTCCTAGAGGCCTAAATTACTCATAATTCCACATTTTATCAGTTCCTTTATCCAATATAGATCCACAATTTTTGGTGTACTCGGATTCCCTACTTTTGGAGAATCCAATATCTAGAATAAGGTTGTTAATCTTTGTGTCTACCAAAACATTTGTAGTTCTTCATATTTTCATCTTGACCCTATCTTCAACATCTTTAACCTCTCTTCTCGCTACTTCAAAATGGTGATTTTGATACGAAACAATAATGGCTATTGCCTCCTTGTCTTTTCTACAAGGAGAGGGTCCTTTTCCTTTCTAATTTATCCCCCAAAACTTAGGAAGTCTCCCCCCCCCTCGAACTTTTCCTTCTTCTCTCTACCTTTCCTCATATCTGTATCCTTGTGAACCAACATTAGTTTGATGTAATTCATGGTTTTGGACAAACCCTAGACATTAACCCAACTAGTCAAACATACCCAATTTTTACCTGATCAACCCTACCCCTCCTTTCTTATCTAACATATATGATATCCGTTTCTCTCATTGTGTGAAATGAAGAGTTGGCCCTTATGGTAAGGTCAATCCTTCGACAATGCTATTATAGCATTGTATGGGATCCCTTTGTGGCACTAAAATTTCAGATGGATCCAAACCACTAACCCTTCTAAATGCACATTCATTATTCTTAGCATATCTACATTGAAATTGGTTTCATCACTTCCCAGGTCATCACCATGGTAAGTAATGGTGTTCATGGGAGACTTCTTTCCATTATTTGTTGTGCTCACCAGACTGTCCTCCATACAAATGATATGTTAGGAGGGAGGAAAATCATAAATTACTTTGCAACCTAAACCATCCCACCTCTCCTATGCATGATGGATTCTAGTCCCATCTCCATTTTCTCTCATGTCCTTTGGCCAGGTGATAGCCTCCAAAACTATCCCCCCTGACAACTCATCTAAGAAGTGGGGCGCGAGTAAATTAATTGCATGCCTCTTATATGTTTTATGATTGTTATTTGTATGATTGTCATTGTTGTAAATGGCATTAAATGCCATTAAGACTACCAAGCGTCTTTCTACATAGGGTCCACATCATCCATAGTGTGGTTGGTGGATTTCTTCTTTTGTTGATAGCTGCATTGTGGGGGTCATGTTTGATTGTGGATCATTTGTTCATCTTTTCCTTTTATTTTTTGTTGTATGTTGTGGTAATCAACAAAGTCATTTTATCCTAGGTGTCCATTGTTATTCCCAACTCCTAGGGATAACTAAGGAGATGATGTCTTGAGGCCCTCAGATGCATACATGGAGTACTGAGAGATATCTTGACCAACAACATCAACTTGCACAGGCAGTGACCCACCTCACCACCACAACTCCAGTCTCATCACGATCATTCCACCATATCAGCCAACCTCTGGAAGACATTGGGTCCTGCTCCATGAGGTACAAGCCATGTATTATGGTGAGTGTCATTTCAATATTTGAGGCATTTGAGTTTGTTGCATCTATTACTACTTTTGATTATGTAATGTTTTCTTGGAAAGTATGCTCTTTTCCATGTTTCACTTTGGTAGTTGACATTGAGCCCTAGTAAGTGGGTCACCCTTGGGGATAGGTTTTCTATTGGGAGGTCCTCTTGACGAGTCATCATGCATCAATACTTGAGTTAAACTAGTCATTGCTAGCTTGTCTCTTGCATCCTTAACTATACTTTTAGAAACTTCATTTGCAACTCTTATTACTCTTTGTTGTTGATACATATTACTTTTTATTTCTGCAATTGGGGACAACAATCTTAACTTTCTTGTCCAACAGATTATTGGGCTTGTATCTATGTTTTCCTTATGTCTCGGGAAGGTACAATAACTTCTTGGCAGGTATTCTATACTGTGGCACATATTCCACCATATACGCGACTCTTTTCAAGCCATTTTTACCTTCCATCATTTACCTATGGAGGGGAACTTTATCATCTCTTCATCTTCCATCTCATTTCCCCTAGGGTCACTCGATATCCCCCCCTTGAGGTGATAAATTCATCTCTAAAGTGATGGGAATACCTATCTAAGGTGAAAATGGGTAGGTGTTCTCTTAGTTGTCTCCATATTGTAGTTTGGGTCAGGATTTTCCCAACCTATAACTTGTGCAATAACATTTTTGCGTTGTTGTCGGGGAGTATTTTGAATCCTCTTATGAACCCTAAGGACACTTTGGAAAACTATCCCAAAGCCTTCCCCTAGCTTGATTGGTGACTCCACTTGAAAGACGTTCCCCTTCCACCCTTAATGAGATCTTCTTTAAGTTCATTTGGCGACTCCACCCTCCAAATAACCCACCTCTCCCTGATTACCCTTTACATCCTTTCATGAGACTTGATATCATATGGCGACTCCATTGAGGTATTACCCTAAGTAATGGAACCATGGCCTCCGGGAATTGCCATGGACATTCCATAAGATGTACCCTTCTCTTGATGTTCAGAATATCCTGGGATATCCAAATCATTTCTCTACAGAGTGGAGGGAAAATTTCCCTAACTTTAATGGTGATCCAGCTCTAGCAGTCACCCATGTCATGAATTATATGAAGTATTCTTCAAGCTTAAATGTGCTACATGAAGATGTGCTGAAGAAAATTTTTGTATTTTCACTGGAATCAAGTCAAAATAGTTGGCTTACATACTCATGTAATCCAAGAAGTATCTGATATTCTACAAAGATCATTGAATAATTTCTCAATCATTATAGACCAGCTACCCATAATTCGCAATATACTTTCCAAGATCTCAAAGATGCTCTTTGCAGAGAAGGTTTTCCTATAGAAGAGGATGAAGAAAAGCTTGAAGTTGATCTCGATGAAATTTCCCATGTTGAAGATCTAGAAGAGACGTTTGATGAAGTGTTTATATCTACCCTTTCACTTGATGAATACATCTAGGTCTCTGCTCCTCTTTCACATCAATAAGAGAACACGATGAGTTATGACCCCTTTGAAGGTCTTAATGATACTTTATTCCATTATTTTGGAAGTCAATAAATATTAGAGGAGCCCTTGGATGTGATAGATCCTTTTGAAAGGAGGCAAACAAAACACTATGTATTAAGGACCAAGCCCCTTTCGATGAAGACACGATGGAGGGACATAAAAAGAAACAAGAATTATGACAAATCACAACATTTTGGGACATTGTTATATTTGCTATTGCTTGATGAAGGTGAGGTATTCCAACTTTTCTTTCTTCCTACGTATGAAGTTGAAGAAAACATTAGTCTAAATGATGAAGAAATTGATGATCCATTTGAATCCGCCCTAGCCTCTATCCTTCCTGCACACGAAGACAAAGAGATGGTCATTTTTAGTCACACTGATGGTCATATGAAATAAACCTTGGATATGGTTGATGAGCACATAGACACTTTCATACAGACTAGGAGATGCACATGGTGTTTTGGTCATTTCATTTTTATGGAGACCCCATTTACGACATTGAGGGTATCTCTCAAGAAAAGGGGGTTGATTTGTCACCTTCATAGGACTGGTATTCATGTGTATATGACTCGTATGTTCGACAGTCTGATGATGACATGGTTACAAATTTATTCCTCCCATTCGAGGATGACCTGTCGCATCATTTTCAAGGTAATTTTCAATCATCGCTTAGGAGTTTTGATGCATATCCTTTTGGGTATGTAGGCTTGATCTATGAGGATTTTTAGCCACCTCCATCCTTAGATTTATATGGATACTAGCATGTGGCCATTATAGAGTAGTCAAAGACGCATACCATGGAGCAACAATGTTTTCATTTGTTGATGTTTTGGTATCTCTGAGAGGTATTAACGTCCAATATAACCTTTGTACTTAGAGTAGAATATTATGGAAGCAAGAGAACCGTTAAACATATGTGGAATTACCCTAGAAGAGAAGTCGGCCCAAGGACAAAAATAATAAAGAAATAGAAGGATCCAAAAAGAGAAGTCAAGACCACCTGGAAAAGTCACTTGGATAGGCTAGTATAAATAAGGAGGTACCTTAGCTCATTTGGACACACACACTCACTCACTCAGCTAGTGTGCAAGTCTAAAGAGAAGTAGCTACAAAAGAAGGAGGCATAATTCTGGAGAGAGTAGTGCAACAATTTTCGTGGAGTATTTTTAGTCTTTCTGGTATCTCTCTTGTGTTCTTCTCTTGGTAAAGGTATGATTATTTTAGTAGAGGTACATTCTCTTGGTATTGTGTTGTTGCTGTAGCAGTGGTATTTCTTGTTAGGGTTTATCTGTTGGTTCTAGAGTGGACTTTCTCGAATCATTCTATCTAAGAAAATGTTATTGTGCTCGGGGGTGGCATGTGTAAGTGCCTATGGTTGGGTGACAATGATGTGACATTGCCTATGGTTAAACGAGCATATCAAAATTTTAACATGGTATCAGAGATAGTTTCCTTCATAACAGTCTAATCGTTGGAAGGAATATCGTTAGTTTCCCCCATTGTCAAGATCGTTGAGAACTTATAGAACCCACCAAGAAGGTCGCCTAAGGAGGGCGCATCTTTTCCCTGGATCAAATCTACAAAATTTTGAAGTTGAAAAATTAGGGTTTTCTCATAAAACTCTAGGTCAAGGCGTCTGACATATAAAGCTAAGTTGAAGCTGATTCTTGAAAAAAGGAGGTCGCCTTGGCATAACACACCCACTGGTAAGTTCAAATTCCATTTCTGTAAAATATTAATTTTTTGTCATGTTTCCAGTGCCCGTGGAAAAATGACTATCAGTACTAAGCTTGATGAGAATCTTGAAGGTGTTGATAACTTCTGAGCATGGAAATATAGAGTAATGCTTATCCTAGAGGAAAATGATCTAGAAGGATTCATTGAAGAATAAGTTGCAGAGCCATAGGGAGATGAGGCTAAGGCAAAGTACAAGAAGAATTTGGTTAAGGAAAAGAGGATCATTTTAGATTCTATCAAAGATCACTTGATCCCTCATGTCTCATCATTAAATACCCTGAAACAAATTTTCAATTCCTTATCCCGATTATATGTAGGCAAGAATATCAATCGGAAGATGACCTTAAGGACACAACTCAATAATGTGAAGATGCATAATTTAGAAACCATTCACTCCTACTTCACACGGGTGTCTCAAATCAAAGAATAGCTTGAATCCATTGGAGACACAATTGAAGAAGTTGAGCTAGTAATAAATACATTGAATGGTCTCCCAAATTCTTGGGAATCATTTATTCAGGGAATCTGTTCCAGAAGAAAGCTAACAAAGTTTAGCAGACTATGGAAAAATTGCACTCAAGAAGAAGCTAGACTGGAAGCAAGAGAAGAAAAGTTGGGCAATGATTATCAAGCACTAGCAGAACATGCACGAAAAGGAAAGAGAAGGAAAGGGGATCATCCCCCCAATAAGTTTCAAAAGTCACGGAAGTCTCAAAAGACTGAAAATTATTACTTAAGCTATAAATGCTTATGTTTCCAGAAGATGGGACACATGAAAAGAAATTGTCCTCTCATGAAAGAGTAGATCAGAAAAGGACAGAATAAAATACATCATGATCATGATGCAGAAGATGATGAACCTGCTCAGAAGAAAATAAAATATTATGATTCAAGTGAAGAACGTGTATTGATATCATCTCTCACAGGAACAATCACTCATGGAAGTGACACATGGCTTGCTGATAGTGGTGTTTCTAGGCACATGATTGGTTACAAGGATTCTCTCCCATATCTGGTTCAAAAGGATTCACCTCATAAGGTGAAGCTCAATGATGACTATCAATATCCCATTAAAGGAGGAGGAGAAACCTCCTACAATTTGGATTCCGGAAAACCCTTGAAGATAAAAGAGGTTTGTATGTATCCGGTGTTGAGATTTGGGTACCTTGGAAAGTGATCCCCTTGTGTTTGTGAGCTTCTAAACACATGTGGGAAGTACTTTGTACCTTGTACCATGTACTCTATGTCTAATTTCACTTTGACTTAGGAGATTTAAGTCAAAAGTGAAATTTGGTCATTTTAGCCTAAAATGACAATTAATTCACTTTGTGGGTGAATTAAGGGACATAAAGTGAAACTTTGGAAACTTAAGTAACGCGGGTTTTGAGTTGAGATTCATTTGAGATGATCTCAACCATTGACTTAGGCTGAGATGATATGATCTCATCCACTCACTTTTTAGGTTTCCTTGTTCATCCTTAAGGAGGGTGCAAGGGCAAAGGAGAGCTCATTCCATTCACTTGTTTTTTCACTTGAGGATATTGAGGAGGGGCATGAGATTGAGAATGGAGGCATTGGAAGAGGGAAGCTAGGGCACTTCCTTGCATAGAGGAGGTTTGGGAGCTTGGGTCCCTATTATTTGATGGTGATCATACTTGCTTGGAGGAGGGCACACACGTAGCAGGGAGCATCCACAGTTGGACGAAGTCAGATCTGAGTGTCTCAATGGAGAGGTAGCATACCAAAGCACATTTTGGTGCAATTTTTTCTTCTTTAGAGCATCCAGGGTCAAGGGTGCTTCACTTTAGTGGATTTGGAAACAAAATGAGAGGGTGCACTAAGCTTGGGTGCATATCTCCTTGGATCCTTTGGCATAGTTTGAGAGGATATTTCTTTGTATACAGGTTCCATCATATTTTATTTGTTGTTGTATCTCATGCTTTAGACACCACTTATATATACTTCCATTCCAAACTACTTTTCCCTGGGGGGGTTTTATCCAGGGTCATGTTGACCAAAAATACCTGTGTTCATTTTCATGTATGCTAGTGTTTAGAACATCATTATTTCATCTTTAAAATATCTCTAGGTGTGTTATATATCTTATGGTATGCATGTGCTAACATCTTGTGAAAAAAATACATGTTAGAGAACCTTAATGGCCTATGTAACTGAATCAGAACAACAAAGAAGTTATTGAACAATTTATTGTTATAAAACAACAAAAAACCCTTGTTTGACAGTTGAAACTTAGAGCCAACTTAAGGTCAAAGAAAAACCTAGTTGGAAGCTTGTTAGGACTTGGAAACTCTTCATGGTATCAGAGCTTGGTGGTTGATTTTTGCTGAGGTTTGGACAACATATTGTTGGACTATTTTAGACACCTTTTGGGCAGATTTTGTGGACAACATTGATTGAGTTTAGTGGAATCTTGTTGGAATATTTTTGTGGAGGGTTGTATAGCAGTTTGTGGAAATTTTCATCAGTATCTATTCACACCTACGTGGTAGGAGTGAGGCTGATTTTTAACGACCTCTTTTCACACCTATATTGTTAGGATTGAGGTCAGTGTTCGTTTTACTCTTTTCACACCTGTGTTGAAAGGAGTGAGGAATCATTCCTTTGCAATTGCTGCATCAGTTTGAGTGCAGTTGGCAGTGATGTCAACATCTTAGATACGTGTGGAGGATAGGCTAGCTGGAGCTAGAAAATGGTCGCCTTGGAAGGCCAGGACTGTCTTTGTCTTGGAGGACCTTGAACTATGGGATATAGTTCAAGAAGTTTTTCATGTTCCCTCTGCTAATGTTCTTGTCTTGTTAGTAGAGTTCAGGAAGAGGAACAACAAGGAAAAGGGGATGATATGTGATGCAGTGCGGGATCACAACATTCCCCACTTGACTGGGAAAGCTTGTGCATTTGAGATGTGGGCATCTCTATGAAATATTTATGAGGGCTCTAACTAGAACCGGAAGATGGTTTTGTATGATCGAATCAAGGGAATTTGTATGCTCTAGGATGAGTCAGTTACTTCTTTCCTTGGATGATACACCCAGATCAGAGACGATCTTGGAGCCATTGGAGAGGTAGTGGACCCAGATTCTATGGTGAGGACAACCTTAAACAACTTTACCAAACCATGGGGTCCATTCGTTCGTGGCATTGTTGCCAGGGAGATCATGCCCACTTGGGAGAGGATGTGGGATGATTTCGTTTAGGAGGATACTAGACTTATATCAGAGGCTTCTAGACAACATCAGACATTGCAGGTGATGAGGATCTTACTCTTTGGACAAAGGGAAAGAAGAATATCGGTCGGGGAGGTTGGAAGGGTCCCAAGTTTGGGGCCCCACCACAGGGAGGAGAGAGAAGCAGTGGGTAGAAGAGAGATATGATATCAGTGAGATGCTTTGCTTGTAGGGAGATGGGTCACTATGCAGGACAATGTCCCAAGAAGAAGAAGAAGTTGCAGGATGTTTCAACAACGATAGTAGAGGAGCTTGAGTTCGATGAACAATTTGTGAGAGAGTGTGCATGCACGACTACTTTGTCTGTTGTTACACCATCCAACATCCGGTGGGGAGAAAAAGTTGAGGAGGACCTACTAACTCATAGTAGTGATTCAGAGGGAGCTCAGACTTAGTTTTCTTGGACACCATCATCATGGGTGACTAGTCCACCTGGGACAACTCTAGTTTCAGAGATGTCAAGACAAAGGGTTGGTGCAAGGGCTTCAGAGCATCAAAGATTGAAGAGGAGGAGTGACACGACACCACAGAGTATTGAGCCTCACTTGGCTACGGAGACGGGCATATCAGATTTTGGTTCCACTTCAGGTGGAAGCTACTTGGCGAGAGGCCAAGTTGAGGATCTTGGTGAGATGTCGAGATCTAGGTACTCTTGGTGAGATACCAAGAGGGGGAGACTATTGTGAGATTCCAAGAGAATGACTCTTGGTGAGATGCCAATAATAGTGACCGTTGGCGAGATGCCAGGAGGTAGAAATCCTTGGTGGGAGACCAAGGTGGAGATCTTTGGTTTGATACCAAGATATAGGTGATCTTAGATAGGTGGAGAGACACTTCCATCTATAGATCATGCAGATTGAGCAAATTTGTGTCAGATACTACTTTCATTGATCAAGGTATAACCATACTCACTGAGTATTTTCCAGTAGGCAATCATGTCCACTTCAGGGATGAGATTGGGGGTGAAGGGAACTTTCCTCGATAAGAGGGAGTGTTGAGATTTGGGTACCTTGTAAAGTGGTCCCATTGTGTTTGTGAGCTTCTAAACACATGTGGGAAGTACTTTGTACCTTGTACCATGTACTTTATGTCTAATTTCACTTTGACTTAGGAGATTTAATTCAAAAGTGAAATTTGGTCATTTTAGCCTAAAATGACAATTAATTCACTTTGTGGGTGAATTAAGGGACATAAAGTGAAATGATGGAAACTTAAGTAACATGGGTTTTGAGTTGAGATTCATTTGAGATGATCTCAACCATTGACTTAGGATGAGATGTGATGATCTCATCCACTCACTTTTTAGGTTTCCTTATGCATCCTTAAGGAGGGTGCAAGGGCAAAGGAGAGCTCATTCCATTCACTTGTTTGTTCACTTGAGAAGATTGAGGAGGAACATGAGCTTGAGAATGGAGGCATTGGAAGATGGAAGCTAGGGTGCTTCCATTCATGGAGGAGATTTGGGAGCTTGGGTCCCTATTATTTGATGGTGATCATACTTGCTTGGAGGAGGGAAAACCATAGGAGGAGGGCACACACCTAGTAGGGAGCATTCAAAATTGGAGGAAGTCAGATATGAGTGTCTCAATGAAGAGGTAGCATACCAAAGCACACTTTAGTGAAAGTTTTTCTTCTTCAAAGCATCCAAGGTCAAGGGTGCTTCACTTCAGTGGATTTGGAAACAAAAGGAGAGGGCGCAGTAAGCTTGGGCGCATATCTCCTTGGATCCTTTGGCACAGCTCGAGAGGATATTTCTTTGTATACATGTTCCATAATATTGTATTTGTTGTTTTATCTCATGCTTTAGACACCACTTATATATACTTCCATTCCAAACTGGATTTCCCCGGGGGAGTTTTATCTAGGGTCATGTTGACCAAAAATACTTGTGTTCATTTTCATGTATGCTAGTGTTTAGAATGACATTATTTCATCTCTAAAAGATCTCTAGGTGTGCTATATAGCTTATGGTATGTATGTGCTAACATCTTGTGACAAAGATACATGCTAGAGCACCTTAATGGCCTATGTAACCGTAACATAACATAAAGGAAGTTACTGAACAATTTTCTATTATAAAACAACAACAAACCCTTGTTTGACAGTTGGAACTTAGAGCTAACTTGAGGTCAAAGACAGACCTAGTTGGCATCTTGTTAGGACCTGGAAAATCTTCACCCGGTTTAAAGAAAAATCTCCTTTCTATCTCAGCATTGGAAGAGAAATAATTCAAAGTTGCTTTTATTGATGGTGAAGTTCTTATGTGGCCAAGAGGAAAGTCTCTTGATGAAGATATTGTGATTGGTGTCCAAGAATGAGGTATATACAAATTAAATGGACCCTTAGATTCATCATTAGTGCACAACACAATAAATATGAGTGAGCTATGGCATAAAAGGTTTGCTCACTTACATTACAAAGAATTACCAATCGTAAGAAAGATGGTAATAGGTTTTCCAGAGATTCAGGTGGATCATGAAGGTACATGCAAAGGATGTGCCCAATGAAAGAACATAAAGAGTCCATTTCCAAGAAGTGACAACAAAGACAAAGGAGTTTTGGACATCGTGCATTCATATTTGTGTAGACCAATGTCAACTACTTCACTTAGCGGGTATGTATATTATGTTTCATTTATTGATGATTTCTCACGTAGGAATTGGATTTATTTCTTGAAAACGAAAAGCGAAGTATTTTGTAAGTTCAAGGAATTTAAATCCCTTGTAGAAAATCTCTCTAAAAAGAAGATAAATACTTTGAGATCAAATAATGGAGGATAGTTCACCTTAGATGACTTAAAATCATTCTATAGAGAAGTTGGGATTAAGAGGGAACTCACTACTCCCTACAATCCTCAACAGAACGGGGTAGCAAAAAGAAAGAACCGAATAATAACGGAAGCAGTAAAGGCTATGATTCATGATCATGACTTACCTGTGCATATATGGGCATAAGTAACAAGGATTGTTGTATATTTGCATAACAAAATCCCTCACCGTGTAATTTGGAACAAGAAACCAAAATAAATTTTTACATGAGAAAAGCTAGAGGTCAGCCACCTGCGGATATTTGCTTGTCCAGTGTATGTGCATGTTCCCAAAGATAAGAGATCAAAATTGGATCCTTCAAGCAAGAAGGGTGTATTTGTTGGATATAGTGAGATATCAAAGGCATATAGAGTCTACATCCCTGGTTACAAATAGATCAAGATTATCAGAGATGTTACCTTTGATGAGGATGCAACCTTTAGTATATCAAGGCAACATCATACAAATGAGATCCATGATGAGGAGCCTGAAGCTCCTAGAGTTGCAGATTTGGTTGTAGGTAATGATGTTGAGCTAGAAGGGCATGGTCCAGAGGATCATGACATGACAGAACCAAAAATACCTGCATAAACAAATACAAATAAAATAATACTAACTTGGGCTTGTGAAATTATTTAGGATGCCGAGAAGTATGGTTCCCTAGATGGATTTTTCAAAGAAAGCAAGAAACCTCGACCATATTCCAGTTATGTGGCATTGTTATGTGATATCATTGATGTTGATCCTACCTATTATGAAGAGGTTACAAAGAATAAAGTATGGAAGGATGCCATGATTGAGGAATACCAGTCCATCATTAAGAATTATTTTTGGGATGTGGCTCCGAGACCGAAAGAGAAATCAATTGTGAGTTCCAAATGGATCTACAAGATGAAACATTCAACAAATGGAAGTATCGATAAGTACAAGGAAAGATTTATTTCTCATGGGTTCTCTTAGAAAGAAGTAATATATTATGAGGAGACATTTTCTCCTGTGGCAAGATACACTTCGATTAGATATATATTGGCGATAGTTGCAGTATTGAAATGGAAGGTACACCAGATGGACATGAAGACAACTTTTATGAATGGTGTAGTAGAAGAGGAAGTATATGTTGAGAAGACACACGGGTTTGAGACACATGACAGACAATCACATGTGTGAAGGTTAAAGAAAGCCTTGTATGGATTGAAGAAATCACCCAGGGCATGGTATCGTAGAATTGACAACTTTCTGATGAGCTTGGGATTTACCAAGATTAAAGAAGTTACCAACCTTTACTTGAAGATAATGGACTGGTGATATTACTGTTATATTTGGATGACCTGTTTCTTGTTAAATTTGGCAGCATCGACAATCATTCTCCAATGAGAGGCCATATGGACCAACCTGAGGCTATCCAGGGAGATTTGGAGAATCAACCAGTCTTGTGAGGTATTGAAAAAATCCAGGGGGAACGTACAACCTCTGTGAGTCAAACCAAAAGTCAGGATGAACGAGATGCTATGTGAGTCTAATGAAAAAGTCAGGGGGAATGTACAACCTCTGTGAGCATAGATAGTCTAGTACAAAATTCATGGGGAACGTACAACCTCTATGAGCATAGATAGACTAGTGAAAAAGTTAGGGGGAACATACAACCTCTGTGAGCCTAGTCAAACCTTGTGATCCATGAGCAAAAGTCAAGGCATATAGAAAAATTTTGGTTGAATATAAAATTCCTATGAGCTAGAAACAAACGATATTCCTAATAGTGCAAATGATATAAATGTATTGATCTAGTGTGTTGGCACCTGTAACATTATCCACCATGAAGAGAATTTGGAATTGCCTTGTAAAGAGTCGAGTTGTAACTGAAGTCTCAAGTCTAGTTCTATTTTAGAACTAAAGTGTAATGTTGAGTTGTAATTAAAGTCTCAAGTCTAGTTCTATTTTAGAACTAAAGTGTAATGTTGAGTTGCAACTGAAGTCTTAAGTCTAGTTCTATTTTAGAACTAAAGTGTAATGTCGAGTTGTAACTAAAGTCTTAAGTCTAGTTCTGTTTTAGAAATAAAGTGTAATGTTGAGTTGTAACTGAAGTCTTAAGTCTAGTTCTATTTTAGAACTAAAGTGTAATGTTGAGTTGCAACTGAAGTCTTAAGTCTAGTTCTATTTTCGAACTAAAGC